>JAQGCX010001065.1:0-12460 GCA_034700205.1 Plectus parietinus
CTACGGTAGAAGTTGCCGGCCGGCAACTTTCACAATTCTCAATTCTCAATGCTCAATTTGAGAAAGTTCTCAATGCGGTAAATAACCAGCATTTCTGACATTGATCGAATTCCGTCAACAACTATAACGCAATAAATTGAGAATTGCGACAATCCATTGCGTCAATGTAGTTATTCTTGATTTTTCTTCACAAAAATTCTCAATTCAAAATCCTCCATGCAACTCTGTCGGGTCCTTAAAACAAACAAGCGACTGCAGGTTTCCATTCGATGAACAAACATGCGACCTCAAATTTGGCAGTTGGACATACGACGGCCTTCAAGTGGAGTTGATTCACAAGTCGGATGAAGAAATAGTGCGATATCAACAGAAAGAAGCCTTGGTCGAATGCGTGGAGGTGTCCGCTCGAATTGTTTAACCGAGTACCAGTATATTTTTCCTTTGCTAACGATTTGCAGAACGGTATCGACTTGCACGACTACTACCAGAGCACCGAGTGGGGAATTATTGCTGCCCCCGGTTGGAAGAAAAAGGAGACATATCCTTGCTGTCCCACACCTTACATTGACAGTACGTACTTGTGAAGGGCTGGGCAGACTTCAAACGGTCCGTTTTGCGACCAATTACCAAGAATTAATATTGCGTGATCAATAATATATAATTCATTCTTGGTAATTGGTTGGCAAAACGGACCGTTCAAAACGGTTCAAATATGCCCAGCCCTTGACAGTTGATCAAAACTTCCATCGTGGTTAATCCATTTCAGTTACATACAAGTTGTTCATACGAAGGAAGACACTTTTCTACACGGTCAAT
The DNA here is from genome assembly GCA_034700205.1 of Plectus parietinus. Lineage (NCBI taxonomy): Eukaryota > Metazoa > Nematoda > Chromadorea > Plectida > Plectidae > Plectus > Plectus parietinus. The sequence continues at coordinate 817 of JAQGCX010001065.1, forward strand.
CTGATTCTGCCGTGTGTGGGTATTTCTCTGCTCACTGTTCTCGTGTTCTATTTGCCGAGTGACAGTGGCGAAAAAGTCACACTGTCCATTTCGATTCTCATCTCGCTGACTGTGTTCTTTTTGCTGCTCGTCGAAATGATTCCCAGCACCAGTCTCGTCGTTCCTTTGATCGGCAAATATCTCCTCTTCACAATGATCATGGTGACATTGTCTATTTGCGTCACAGTGGTAAGTACTGTAATTACGTGAGATGTTTTTATTCGATCTGGGCTACTTTGGTGTGGTGCCGTAATCTGATATTTATAAAGTAAGACTATTGTCAACATTTGTACTGGGTAGAAACGGGAAGGTGACACAGTAACCTTTCAGGGAACGAAATTCGTAAATCCGCACTATAGTTGCGGGATTCAGTGAGTCTATGTATTATACATCAGCGATACTCAGCGAGCTCAAGTTTACATCAATGATGAGCGCCTGAGACAAAATCATTTCATTTGTCATGATTTTCGTTTCGAGACCAAACTTCCGTTTTCTTCTTTACCGATCGTCAAATTTTGACTATACGTAAATGCTAAATAATGCATTCCCAGGTGGTTATCAACATTCATTTCCGTTCGCCGTGCACTCACATCATGCCCCGTTGGATGCGAGTAGTGCTGATCGACTGGCTTCCCAAGTACATGTTCATGAAGCGACCGAAAATGATGAAAACCTGGCGCCATCCGTTCCTAATGATCAAGGGCAACGACCTCACCATCGAAAACGACAGGGGTGAAAACGACCGTCCATTGCGGTTCGCACGCGGTGTCTCCAGTCTGGACGAAAATCTCTGCTTGACCAACGATTTTGACACTCTAATCAACTTCAAGCAAACACACATCGTGACTCCACCGCCACCGCCGCTGATCACCAAACGCTGTCCGATATGCAAGGGCGCAAAAGATGACGAAGTGAAGGAGACACAATCACCATCAGCTGGTGCAATCGAAGCAGTTCGCTTCATTGCCGCCCATCTTCAAGAGCAGGACATGGAGCTAAGAGTAAGTCAGGTTCATCTGTCCATCGATAACAGCGTCAATTCTCAGATAATCGAAGAATGGAAGTTCGTTGCGATGGTGTTAGATCGGCTTTTTCTCTTGCTTTTCTTCCTCACCTGCCTGATCGGAACAGCTATGATTATACTGCGGGTACGAGAATAATGGAATCAAATTAGACAACCAAGTGTTCTGCACTTTTCAGGCTCCATCATTGTACGATCAACGTGTCCCGATTGACACAGGTAACCAGACGGCTCTCCATACCTCCAATAAGATGAGCTATTGCAAAACCAATGATATTTCTGAGTGATTTTTTCGAAAATGATTAGTGAATTTACAATGAATTGCAGCGAACAACGAAAAATATGAATCAATAATATTGTAAAGACATAATGTATACAAGTTATTACGTACAATCAGGACAAATACATGCAATATTGTTGTTCAATGGCACTAGCGGCGTGTGAATGATGAAATTCAAAAACTAGCAAATAGTAAGTAAAATATAGAACTTCGATCATTTTGATAGAAATCTGGCGCATCACGCACAATAAATCTGAAGAAAACAAACAGGAATTATTCAATGCAATGAAAGAGTACGCAGCATCGAGCAATGTTTCTGAGTGAACGAGTTACTCGCGCTTCCGCTTGTTTTGTGCAGCAGTCGAATTCGCACTTGAACGACGACACCATCGACAACAACAGCAGCAAATGAGTTTGTAAATGATAAACAGCACAAGGAAGAGCGCCAGAGAAAGAATGGCGATGACGTCGAGAGAATAGTACTGTATTAAGCCCATATGTCGCGACTCGGGCAGTAGATTGTCGACGGTTCGGAATTGCGCCAAAAATTCCACCCATTTCAGCGCCAGATCGGCCGACTGTACTGGCTTTTGTTGAATCATCTGCGACAACCGCCTCGCACGCTGCTCGTAACTGCAAACAATCAACTGTCAAACAACAATTACAATCGTGTTCTAACGCAATCTTACGGTCAATTATAATCGCTCGACAAACCGATACTACCCCTTGTTTGCCTTATGCTTAGGCTTAGGCTTAGTTGGCAGTAAACATGCTAGCCTAAGCCACCTCGACCCCCTAAGCCACCTAACAAACTTAGGAACCATGCCCCCCAAACAGGTTCTTGGTCAATCGTCATCATAACACCGGTACAGTCGAAACTGGATAAGAGCACAAAATGCGTATCAATTGTTTGAGCACACGCCAACACGCAAAGAGACTACGCAGTTCTGCGTAGTGAGTTTTCATGTTGGCGTGTGCTCAAACAATTAATACGCATTTTGTGCTCTTATCAGGTTTTGACTGTATCGAATAAGCCGGATTTTCGAATATACACGGACGCCGGAGGCCTGTTTCTGTCAATCAGTTTCAAGTGATTTCTACTTTACAATAAAAACATAACCCCTCCTGGAAAACTTGTTAAAAAGCAAGGAACCTTTTGTCTAGCAAGACAGTGCTGAGAGCGTTCTCAATGGCGTCCACAGTAAGACTGGCCTTGTCGAGTGTGACGCCGAGACCAAGGCGCTCGACTCGTTTAGCATTGGCTGGCTGATCGCCGAACAGTGGAAGCATGATCAGAGGCACGCCGAGGAAGGTCGCCTCCGTCAGACTGTTGTAACCGCCATGAGTAATGAATGCTTTAACCTTGGGATGCGCTGAAGATGGAATTGGAAGACCAGAAGGAACTGAAAAATAATACCAACCCAATAGCTCCTTTTGCGGCATCCATCCAATGTGGCGGACGTTCTTGGGAAGTGGTGCGGGCACATCTCCGTCGATTCGAAAGAAGAATGTGAACTGCGGAAACTTCGCGAAAGCCTTGACAAACGCCTCCTAAATCGATCACTTTCACTCAAATAAACACAGCCTTTTGAAAGCAAAATAAGCCAACCTTCTTGTCCATGGGCATGAACTCGGTCCTGGCGACCGAACCCAGCGAGAACACGACGATTCCTTCGCCGGGGGCGTTCTCCAACAGTTTCGTCCACTCCTCTGTCATCGGCTCTGGTTTCTGCATTGTCATTCCACCTAAAAGAAGATATAGTCGGCGGCAGGAAAACCAGTCGGGGCACTAGCATACAGTATCATTCTGTCTTTTAAAGCATAGCGCGAAATTACAGATTTTGGCGGGAGGACAAAATTGTACGAAGTTAACAAATTTTTGGCAGAACGCCAGCTCGGGAACTCTTGTAGTCAGAATTTTTCGAACGGTTAACTGGAAATCGATCGAACACCCCTCAATTCAATGTCGCGCGCTGTCAAAATCCAGAATTTATTGTATTAAGTATCATTGCTTCGTATGATTTTAATCCATTTCTAGTAAACGTCCCACAACGACATTAGTCACTACTGCACATCAAAATTCAAGGGTTACGGTGCTTTCTACAGTATTCTCTTTACCGTCAAAGAAATTATGAGTATATTTGCGCTCGTTTATTCCATAGCGATTAACGAAAATTTGAAATGGTTAGCAGGGGATCCCCCCTCCCGACTGGTCGCCGTGTTTCCTCTAATACCAGTCGATAAATTGAAATCGTATTCGAATCAACATACCCATATAGATGATGTTGTGCTGCGTCGGACGCGCATACTCAAAAAATGGATCAGCATTGATGAAGTACAATTGCGTTTCACGAAGAATATTTTGAATAGCTGGGAATTGGTTTCCATACTTTGCACGGAATATCTGAAGCAGAGATGGGTTTCAAATTGCACAAGAAATAATAGCGACGAACATCAGTGTATGCACCCAAGACGAAGTATTCAATGGCAGTGGTGAAGACGCCGGTCTGAACAAAGTTTCTGATACGCTCGGGCAGAGTCATCTGATCAGTCAGGGGGGCCATCGCCGTCGGTACGAAGCTAGCAGGGTATGGAACTCCTGCAAATGCACTAATACAGAATAATTTAATGTGCTTTTGTCTCTTAAGTCATAATTTTCCGACCGATTAACCCGAAATTTCTATCGAACATCCCTTAATTTGATGTCGTGCGCAGTCAAAATTTAGAATTTATTGCACTGAGTATTATTTCTTACGAAGCTAGCAGGGTATGGAACTCCTGCAAATGCACTAATACAGAATAATTTAATGTGCTTTTGCCTCTATAGTCAGAATTTTTCGAAAAATTAACCTAAATCAATCTAACACTCCTCCAATGTCGCGTGCTGTCAAAATCAAGAATTTATTATATTGAGTATCATTACTTCGTATGATTTAAATCCATTTCCAGTAAACGTCCCACAGCAACATTTAGTCACTTTTGCACATCTAAAATTCTGGGGATACGGTGCTTTCTACAGTATGCAGTATGCTCTTTCTACAGTATGAGTATAAACTGCGGGTTCTACATAAAAAAACTTTCTTTACAAGAACAAAGCAATTAGGTATTTTTCGAAAAATTAATCTAAATCCAGTCTGGCCAGTCAGGGGGGCCATCGCCGTCGGTACGAAGCTAGCAGGGTGTGGAACTCTTGCAAATGGACTAATACAGAATAATTAAATGTGCTTTTGCCTCTTAAGTCATAATTTTCCGATCGATTAACCCGAAATCGATCGAACATCCCTCAATTTGATGTCGCGCGCAGTCAAAATCTAGAATTTATTGTACTGAGTATCATTTCTTCATATGATTTAAATCAATTACTAGTAAATGTCCTACAACGACATTTAGTCACTATTGCACATCTAAAATTCTGGGGTTACGATGCTTTCTATAGTACTCTCTTTACCGTCAAAGAAATTATGAGTATAAACTGCGGGTTCTATACAAAAAAGTTTCCTTACAAAAACAAAGCAATGAGGTACATACCAGAGTACTTGGCCAATGGATCAACCATGAAAGCGGTGGACATCCAGATGATGGACGGGTTGTTTACGACTTTGGCGAGCCCGAACGAGCAGAAATCGAATGTGTGGATGACAATTGCATCATACTGCGTCGACATAAACTCTTTGTGCACGGGATGGTTTGTGTCGTTTAAAAATCTACCGCAACCACCCGTGACCTGCAACAAAACGAACAATCGATAAATTGCAAATGAACAACAATGGGCGCACCGTGTTGAACACCTTCTTGATGAAGGATAGATCGGTATCAAATACAGATTTAACCACCCAAGGCATTTCGCCGGTTTTCACGCGCATTTGGTCGAGCAATGGACCCTCCTGAGTGATCGGATAGACGATTTCTTTGGCATAGTCCAGCTTCACTTGCTTCGCTTCCGGAAACAACTCCCATTTCAGCATTGTTACCTGCAATATAACAAAGTTAATAGTTGGCGATCTGCTGACATATTTTTAATTAAGTGCAAGGATTGCTTTTTGCAGTTGAGCAAGTTTAAAAAGAACAAGTTGAACAGTTAAAGCAAGAAAAGAGACCAAATGAAACGCACATCGTTTCCACGGGCTCCAAGCATGTCGGCAAGACGGTACATGATCAGATTCTGGCTGCCCGATATTCCAACGCTCGTCACCAAGATTTTGTAGCCATCGGCCGAATAAAAACTGCTCAGCATAAACAGCAGGACGAAGAACATCGTTTGCGCCATTATCTTAGTGAATGTCACCAGCACGGCCGCCGTTCTTAAATAAGTTTTTACAACAACAACTACATCAAATATCGCTGCACAAAGATCACTGCGCAAACCGCAAACCAGAAATTCTGCCCGAAGAACACAAACTATATACTATGACGGCCTGCAGTCTGTGGAATAAATTCGCAATTAATTAATACGATTTTACCTCGTATCAGAAAAGGAATAACAACCAAAACTGACAACTAACAAAAGAAAATCGAACTCAAGCGCCATGACAGTTTGCAAAAGAACTGTGCAAATTTGCACAATAGCTCCGCCCCGGACACCGACGTAAACCGGTTGTAGTGCCAGTCTCTTGACAAAATTGCTCGTTTCAAATTATTATGATGAGCAAGCACTGTTATGATATTAGAATGGTTTTCACCAGAATTATCAATGGATTCTGCACAGAATCCATCTCGTTTTCGAAAACTATTGGTTGAAGGTTGAAGAAAGTAACTGCAGGCAGGCTCGATACAATCCGTGCGCTGCAAATTGCATATCAGTCATGAGTTTAGAAGACGATTCGCCGCGTCCTGAAAGCGAGAAAGTAGATGATGGTGAAGAAGCACCAGAAGATGGTGAAGAAGCGCCAGAAGATGCTGCACAAGAAGAAGGAGAATGTGTGCCCACTTCAACCGTCAGCGACGATATGAAGATTCAGAATTCTGATGAGTCTGTGGTCTTGTCGGTGCCGTCATCGACGAATTGGGACGCGATGTTTCTGAATCGGTACACTACCGACGATCCAGACTACGCTGCCATCGTGAGCGGTTTCTCCGATCCGCCTAATATTCAACCCTGGTCCAGTCGACCAAAACGCAACTTCGACTACAATAATCGGTAAGATGATTGAATTGGCTTGGTGCTCTTTTGTTTTCATCCGTAATATAACTTTGCGTGTATCATAAGCAGGGATTGTTCATGCATTCTATTTAAGTATACTACTTCTGCTGACGTCAAATTTTCAGACGTCGCGACTGGGGCGGCAACGACAGACGAGGTGGCGGCGGCGGTGGTGGTGGTTACGACCGATCGCGACGCGACGACGACCGCAGAGGAGGAGGAGGAGGCGGCGGTGGTTACGACCGCAGAGGAGGAGGAGGAGGCGGCGGTGGTGGTGGTGGCTACGACCGCAGAGGAGGCGGTGGTGGTGGTTACGGAGGCGGTGGTTACGACCGCAGAGGAGGAGGAGGAGGAGGAGGCGGTGGTGGTGGTGGCTACGACCGCAGAGGAGGCGGTGGTGGTGGTTACGGAGGCGGTGGTGGCGACCGATCGCGACGCGACGACGACCGTAGAGGAGGCAGAAGCGGCGACTACGGGAGTGACCGTGGCCGCGACAATCGCAGAAGAGACGATTATGATCGGCGGTGACCAATACGTCAGCTATCCGGTCGAAAATAATTTGAGCCGTTTTCAACATCTTTGGTTGTTCTTTGTTTATCTCGATGAACGGTAATGGAAGCTTTCCAAGTTGATGAATTGTGCTTCTTGTTTTCTGTTGTTATTTGTCCGATCGGGATTGTTCACGCAGTTGAAGAAAACGTGCTCGATCGATTTACATTGGAGACACATTGCGATAGCTGGGCACTGGTCGGCGAATTTATTAAGGGAACAAATTCATTAATGAGAATCGGCAGCATTGGAGGAAGGAAATGCGAATAAGTTGATTATTGAGAATCGGCAGCACTGGAGCATAAGTCAAGGTCAATGTTGCAAATAGTACTAAAATTAGATAATTTTAGTAGAATAGGGTTGGCCTCATGATCATCTTATGATGTCATAGCATGGCAACGAGGGGAGCTACCATGGTAACGAGTGGGTTGTCTAGGTAGCGCCCCCTCGTTGCCATGCTATGACATAAGATAATCATGAGGTCAACCCTATTCTTATCTAATTTTAGTACTATTTGCAACACTGGTCCAGATGCAGTGCTGCTATTTAGATTTATTTCAAGAGATGAACAAGAACATATGAGATAAAAAGAGCGATGAGAGATATGAATGAGCCTCGCATAGCGCCGTTGACGTAGACTCTGGTGTCGCCTTCGTCAATGTTCATTGCGAAGGTGTTAACGTCCAACTGTCCCTGCACGGTGACGTAAACGGGCGTCGTCTCGTTGACGGCCATCGCCCGGTCGAGGTTGTACCTGCGCGCCACATTCGCACTGGCCGGGTCGCTGCTGCCTTGCCGCAGGTCGGACGGACTGAGATAGATCTGCCCAAGTTCGCTCAGTTTGACAGTCACCGTGAAGTCGTACTGCACGTGACTCGGTCGTTCGAAGAGCTGCGACAAGTAAAGCACCACTTCCCCCGATGTCACTTTCGTCTTGAATGCGATGCCGGCGGAGACATTGGCCGCGAATTGAAAGTAGCTGTCCTGCGACTTTTCTATCGTTTTCTCAATGTACGTCTGATTCGAGTTGACGATCGTTGCTGAGACGCACGTCTGCGCTTTCAGTTCATCGGGGAAGCCTGAAAAGAATGTGTGGTTAAACGAGTCTGAATAGGAAGGTGACACCTGTCGTAAGAGCATTGAAGTCCGTCAACAAGTATGTGTGCATGCACACTGGGAAGGAAGCGATGGTGTTCAATTCCACTTGATTCGCACTGCTACCGATCCCCACGGTGAACAGATTCAATCCATATTGTTTCGCGATCACTGCCGCTGTTTTTGTCTTCTCGGGTTCGGTTGACTGACCATCTAAAGAATTGTGTTTATACTCATAATTTCTTTGACGGTAAAGAGATTATTATAGAAAGCACCGTACTCCCAAAATTTTAGTTGTGCAATAGTGACTAAATGTCGTTTTGGGACGTTTACTAGAAATGGATTTAAATCATACAAAGCAATGATACTCAATTCAATAAATTCTGGATTTTCGCGACATTCAATGGAGGGGTGTTCGATCGATTTCCGATTAACCGTTCGTAAAATTCCGACTATAATGTAAACTGAATGCGAAGATGCTAATACTGCTTTTTACCTGTCAAAATAACGACGATTCGAGGATAGCCTTCCACCAAAGCACGAACACCATTTGCGGCAGTGAAACTATATTGCACAGCCCGCATAAGAGCCAGGTCGGTTTGAGTGCTTCCTCCTGTATACGACAGACTTCTTATCTTCTGCTGCAATTCGGTCACGTTCGAGGTTGTGTTGAAATGGATGACGGTTTCGGCCTTGTCTCCAAAATAGTCGACGGCAAATCGGTAGCTTCTCATGCCGAACGGAAACTGGCCGATGATATTTGCGACGAAGCTGGTCATCGTCCTCCAGTTGGCCTGTCCGATGCTGCCCGAATGATCGAGAATGAATAAAATGTCGGCACCCGACGAACTGCATGGGTCCGGGATATTTTTGAGAGCGTTTAGGAATACCTGAAATAACTGATTTATTGCTCGTCATCATAAGTACAACTGTCTTATTAAGAAAATTTAGTATGGAGATTCCTAAATCCATTTTAAATAGTTTGTGTTCAACACGTGCGCCAATGAGTATCTGCCTAATGAGCGCAAACTTCTTGAAATGGATTCAGGAATCTGCGTACTAAATTTCCCTATTACATTCGATTGCTTGCCAGCAGCGTCGCTGTATTTACTACTCCAAAACTGAGCTTGGTCGCTGATTGGGAATGGTATCTGTCCCATTACGGTCAGCGCATATCTAGTCGCTATCGCATTGTTGAGAGGGATCTTCATACTGCCGGCGGCATAGCTCAGAGTTGAATAATTGACGGCGAGCTTGTAGAAGATGTCTGTCTCGATGGCCTTGTTGAGGTTGACGGTCTTGTTGTAGTCGATGGGACTGAGATGCCAAACGCCGTCGACGCGGTTGTTGAATGTGTTGGGGTCGTTGCCGAACTGGCTTTCCACCCAGGCCAATCGACGCATGAACTGACGGTCGTTGGGGAAGATGCAGGTATTCTGGACGGACTTGATGGACGCCTGGATTACATCCTGACCAACAGCGCCTGGCGTACGGGTCTGGTCTATCCGGCTTTCGCCAAGACCGATCAGAGCCACAAACACAATCAACGTACTAAACATTGCGACACTCTTTCTCTTCGGACTCGCGCTCGTCCACCAGCAATTATGTATGCTGCCTTCATCGTCGCTTTCTTCGACGTTTTACGAAGTGCGCCCATATCATGACCGCCCTCGTATTCTCTTACGTCGGTTTGCTATCAGCAGAAACTGAATCATGACTGCAACGGAGTATGGCTAGTTGTGCTGAGTGATAACATTTGGTGAGAGTGCCACTGCCACCCCCTCTTCTACGTCAATTTCTCACCAAACCGTTGATGCAGTAAGATCGGTAATATGTACACGCGTCACAATACTGAGAATTGAATTTATGGAAACATATTTATGCACAATCAATACACCTTGATATGTGCACGCGTCACAATACCCAGAATTGAATTTATGGAAACATATATTTATGCACAATCAAAACACCTTGTGTTGCTTGAAAGAATCGGACAACAACGGAGTGCGTTCATCAATCTGTCGACTTCTATTTCGCTTTCGAGTGGCGAAAATAAAGGCGATTAATCCAGCAGAGAGTAATGCCAGACAAGCTGTTAGTACAATCAAAGGCACGCCGGCGAAAGAAGAATATGTCTGACTTTCAGCTTTATAAACAATCTTAGATGGATTGGAGAGTGGCAGTATGTGGGAGTTGAGCAACGCTGCATCGGTCAGGCTCTGTTTCTTCATTGCAAACGCTCTTGACGGCGATATCATTGAAAAAGACTGCTGCATGAAGTGCTTTCTTTCTTTGGGACTGACGGATGAGTCTTGGAACAGCGAACAATTGAGTGTGTTCATCGTAGTTCGTACAAATGGGCAGTTCTGAACGGAAAGAATCAAAAGTGTTTTTGGGGTGAGGGGTTGGGGGGTTTACCAGGGGCCCGGCACTTATTAAGAGCTCGGGGGCCCCTTTCGCGACCCGCGATTGCGCGAAGCGCACGAGCTATATCGGCTGGTGGTCTAGGGGCGCGTTCAAGCGCCCTTAGGCCCGCCAGAGGTGAAAAAATTTGGAGATATTGCATGCTTCTATGCTAAAAATTGACTGAAAAATTGAGTTTTGGTAAATTTAGGAACTTTTTTGTTCTATAAGACTGCTTTGAGCCGAGAGAGGCTCCTCTTCCGACGGCCAGGGGGGCCTCTTTTTCGGCCGATCGGCCGGGGGGCCATCGGCCACCGACTTAAGTGCCAAAAGTGCCTGGGTTTAATCCGGCCCTGGTGCTACCGTACTGCATTTAAAAACATTTTCTGAGAAGGTAATAGACGAGCGAGCGAGCGAGTTAAACCACTTGGTCATAGTGAACTGAGTGAGCAAGTACTGTATAACTGCTTTGACTCAACTAGTAATTGGTCGATTGTTTGATCAAAATGTCAGTGAACAGAGTACCTTGATAAGTTATGCTCCTATTCTCTTTATGCGGGGTTTAAATGTGTGTTACAGTAGAGCACGGCAATTGACAAAATGGCTCTTATAGCCGGGTTCGACTGTATATAGTAACTCCCACCGACCTTGAATGAAGAGGTTGCCAACTCCGCGCAGACCTTTGTACTGCAGATCTCTGATCAGGTGGGTTGCGAAGCAACGTTGATAATGACGAAGTTTAGTTGAACAAAACAGCCAATGACGTTTTTGTTTTGGCAACGGTTGTCAAATCTCGGGTCTGGACCAAAGGTTAGAGGAAACGCTGAAAGTGCTCCAAAATGAAAGGCGTACATACTATACTGATCCTGGAGGCTTCTTTTAGAACAAGCTAAAAGGAACTGATCTGGCGACTTTTTTACCACTTTCCAGTTGACAGTTTGGCGACTTACCAGAAATCGTCTTCATAATCTCCAATTTTAACAGTAATTTCAACAATAGCCAAATCTCCAATGCTAATAATGATTTCTTTATGGTTGGACTGTCCGAATTGCCAATCGTCATCACCGTTTTGACAACAACCAATTTAATTTATGCGAGATATTTTTGACCGAGGAGA
>JAQGCX010001066.1:0-12450 GCA_034700205.1 Plectus parietinus
GTGGTCGCAGCAAAAAAGTTTCAGATTTCGGCCCTGTTTTTGTGAAGTGCCCACTGGCCCTTTTTTTGATAATTCGGCCCTGACCCAGATCCCTTCTGACCAAACTTGATGCGATTTTCGCATTGTATTAAGCAATGCTCTGCTTGAATTTCTGTGACGTGAACAGTACAATTAGTAACAGTTGTCAAATCTTACTGCTCAAGGCACAGAAATTCAAGTTGAGCAGTGCTTAATACAATGCGAAAAACCGCATCAAATTTGGTCAGAAGGGGGCTGAGTTATAGGCCATCAAAGGCTCATCGTTACTTTTGTGACACCCTGTAAGTTACTGAGTTAATTTTGAAACTTAAACTGAGTTAGAAACTGAGGTTCTGAGCTTAGTACTATCATAACACTGTTTGCACTTATATGAACCAAGATAATCATGATCAGTTTGACTAACCGAATTTCATGACATATGTTTCATACGATTTTTAAAATTACGGCAATTTTCAAATAAGTTTCATTTTCCTCTCTACTAACCGGATTTAGCTCTCCAGCATTTTCCGGCACAGCAAAAACTTGAAAACAAAAATTTATCATTTAGCAATTAATTTATAAATCTTAAAGTGCCTGTCTTTGCTTTCTTTTAACTTCGAAACGTCTCATTGAAAATAGATACCTACGTATTTTTAAAAATTCTTAGTACTAACCTGAGAAAAATTTAATTTCGAAAAAAAATTTACGAAAAAATTTAATTTCGCCATTGATTGAATAATCGGAAGGCACTAATTTTAGTCTTCCGTAACATCGAAATATCTCGTTTCAAATATGTATTGCGAAATGAATTTTTACAGTACCTGAGACGAGGACAATGACGAGTCGCGCATTTGGTCGTCTTCCTTTGGAGATTTCTCCTATTCCCGAGTTGAATCCAGCGACCAACGATGTTTCGCCACCTGTGAATTCGATACCTTGGATCTTCTTGAGCACGGTCGCTTGGTCTCGTCCGGCTTCGAAACCGAACTCAACCTGCGCCGTCTTGGCGAATCTGACACAAGCTACAGAAACACGACTGTTGAAATCGCCGCCAGGCACGACTTGTACGAGTTTCTCAGCGAAGGATCGCTCATTCAAGAATGCATCTGCGACACTGCCCGAAGTGTCAATGATAAGCAGCAAGTCGACCAAATCTTTCTGGCAGGACGACTGCGTAACAGCCGGTGTTTCAGCGGGAATCGTCGAAGGACTCGCTTCTATTTCTGGCAACGATTGGACTGTAGTGGAAACGAACGGGTAGACTTCTGTAGAAACTGGAGCCAGAGTGGATTGCGTTTGTGAACTGGCAGCTGGCGGCGCTACTGTATCGGTTACTGCTGGGGGATCGACTTCGGGCGCAACAACTGGAGGCGAAGTAGGCCCTCCACACTCTTTCGAGATACCGACGGAATTCTTGGCGGCTTCGAGGAATTCGGGGATGCGCTTGTCGACGTATACCTGGGTCTTGCCGCCCGCGTAGAGCGCGAGCTCGTCCAGGTAGTAGTCGTGGCTCAGCGTGACGGCGTACACTTCCGCATTTGTTTCCTGCAGCTCCTTTGCAGCTGCCTGGGCAGTAGGCCATGCGTCTTGGCTGTTTCCGTCTGAAAAAGATGATGGTCAGAGTGATCATTTCAAAATCATTCGAAAAAACTCGCCAAAGACATCTCAGTGTTTTCTGCTATTGGAATTTGTCTTTTGAAAGATACTACTGTCCGTAAACACAATTAGGCTCTTCATTTTTGTTATGTATTCTTGGTGAGACAGGCGCAACTCTGAGAATGACGTCATCTGTCTCATAATTAAGCTGGTCTCACCAAGAATGCATAACAAAAAAGGAAGTAGGTAATTGCGATCGAGTGATTACTTCCCTCAAGCAGCCAATACTTAATCAGAAGATCATTTTCTCCAAGGAGTACGGTATTTTTTTGCTTGCTGTCATGTATTTTGGCGGATATTTTTATATATTTAACACTGCATAGAATGGGGTTTTAACGATTTATAGTAGTTCTACGTGAAGACTGGAAGTAGAGGAGAGAAGAGGGATTACTGATTAAGCAGAGGTGTGTTCGGGTCGAAAAGTTAGGGGGGGGTTAACATGACGAAAACCAAAAATCGAGGGGAGTTAACATACCGTACCCAAAAATTTGCAGAAATTTGCATAAATCGGGTTACAGTATGCAAATTTTTGGGTAACTTATGCAAATTTTTCTCGCCTTCGGCGGGAGAGGGGGGGTTAACAAAACTCCGTCCACTTCGGTCCGGGTTGGGGGGTTAACACCCCCTCCCAAAACACCTGTGTGATTAACCCCCTTCCCGTGCTCAGCTCGACGTGGAGTGGAGAGATAAGATACAATAGTTATGGAATCTATTCTACCTGAGATGAGTACGGCGACGAGTCTGGCGCCCGGTCTGTGGTGCGCTTTGATTTCTTTGACAGCAGCGGTGACACCTGACACGGCGGACGTGGCTCCACCGGTGTGGTTGATGTTATTTATTCGCTCGATGAGCGCTTGCTTGCCCTTGATGTCGCCGAAGGCGAACGCCAATTCGGAACTAGAATGGAATCGGACTGCGGCTACGACAATGCGCTCTTCCAAGGCGGATTCGGGTGCTGCTTCGAGCAGGTCGATGGCGAACTTGCGCTCCTTTACGAACTCTTCCGCCACACTCCCTGACGAATCGATCATGAAGATCAGGTCCACTTGGCCTGAGCATTCGTCAGCAAGGAATTCCGTCACAATCTGAAAATCCCATTATTTGTCTTTGGTTTTTCAATCAAAATAAGTATAATAAAAATTTCAATTTACTCCATAAGACCAATGCGCAAAAAATTACAATGCAGTAGATTCAGTAATTTTATTTTGCATCATGGGGTATATTTCGTGTGCCTAAGTTACGCAAAACCCTGGGGCCTATTTCACTAAAGTTCAGCAATCAGCAATCAGCAAGCAGCACACACAAAGTACGCAAAGTGTAACAATCAATATTGTTATACTTTGCGTGTGCTGATTGCTGATTGCTGAGCTTTAGTGAAATAGGCCTCTGATTGCAATTCTGATGTACGTTGTTCGTTGAAGATCAAGATATCGCACTCTCAAATACACTGTAGAGGAGGAATTATTAATTGGGTAAACTGAATAGTTGATGGAATATCCTATTTCTCAATGATAATTTATTCTTCAATTTTACCCAATTTTATACTCGCTCATAATTTACCCCTACGGTAAGGTGGATTATCCCAATTTGCGAAAAAAATGACACTTTTAGCTTACGTAATTTGAATTATTTTGCTTACCTTGCCAGACGGGTCCTTTGTCGGCGAAGGGTTCGGATTGAGGCACCCTTGCACACGATGAGACGCCTCAGTGATGAAGTTGGCTTGCTTGGCACCGACGAAGACACGGTCAGGAGTGCCTGCGTACAGAACCAGCTCGGGTAGACTGTAGCTTTTGCTGATAGTCACCGTGAAGACATCGAGCTTGGCTGCTTGCAGTTCTTTGCTCGCTTTGATCACAGCGCTCCAGTAGTCTTGGCCATGGCCGTCGCTGATCAGCACAAATACCTAAAAATTTATTCCATCGAAAGCTGAGCCAAGGAATTAACAGTATGTTTCCCCCGAAATCGGGAAAAAATGGGTGAAATTTACGACCCCCCTCAAAATTCGGCCGAAGGCCTAAAAAATACGGTATTTTAGGCCAAAATTTGAATTGCCACCCCAAAAATACCGTAATTGTGCCTAATTTGCAAATGCAAATTTATGCAAATTTACGACCTTGGACCCCGAGTACATCTATGGTTACTATGGTTACTAACCTCCACCTCAGGTTTTCTGTGTGTCTACCGAAAGTGAGCAAATTGGACAATTTTAACCATTGATTGCGAAAAAAGATTTTTTCCTCGGTAAGGAGAGGTTGCCCAGGAAAATTGAATGAAATTTCTTACCTGTTTTGCGTCGGGTCGTCGTGCGCGGTTGATTTCGTCGATGCCCATTTTGATGGCGGGCACGATTCGTGTTGCTCCACCGGTGTGCTCGATGTTTTCTATCTTCCTGAGAATATCCTTCTGCGAGCGTCCGAGCAGGAAGGGCAGCGCGATGGCGGTGATCTCGTAGAACTGGACGACGCCCACCTGGAGGTCGCCGCTCTCGAAGGAGGCGGCTGGCAAGGCCTTCACCAAGTCCAGGGCGAACTTGCGTTCCGCCTCGTAGGCGTCGAAGACCGAACCGCTCGTGTCCAGCACGATCATCAAGTCTACCTAAAATTCCAATGGACTGTCATGCAGTACAATTCAATCATATTAATCAGGGACCGAAAATTTTCTATCACCGTTACTACTACTACCGTATTTCTAATAGGGCAACCCCCTTTCGCTTATTTAGCACGCTGATTAGGGGGTAGATAACATACTATAGGATTTAATTAGCGGTCGTACTACAAGCGAAAGAAGGGGTCGCCCTATTAGAAGAAATACGGTAAGTCAATTGACAGTGAGAATTCAACCAGCCCATTCTTTTCCAAAGGATTGATATTTACTGAGATTATGATTCGTATTAACTCGTATATTTCGGATACGATTTGTATATTTCAGGATCACCATTACCACACACAACAAAATAAATAAACTGATAATTAGAAAATGAATATGTGAATCATGTCTCTGACGTAAAGTGCATAAAATATTCTTAATTGTCTAAATAATTTGTGACAGTTTTGATGGTTTCTTTGCACGGTTTGTTAATAAAAAAATTGGCATATACAGTACCTTAGTAAACTCGCACGCCCCGTTCGCAACTGGTTTGCTTGTCACTGCTCCCTTCGAAGCGTCAGGTGAGGGGGCTGTTGGTTTGCCACCCACTGTGGTGACTCCACCCTCCTCCTGAGCTGGGACAGAGGACTCGGGGAGTTCAACAGGAGCCTCGGTTACTGCAGCTGATTGCGGTATTTCTTGAACGGCTTCGAAGTTTCCAGTCGTTGAGGCTGTGGGGGAGTCGAGGCAGAACGATACCTCGGTCGCCTGAAATTCATTTCGTACGCATTTTCAGTGTTTCAATGTCTGTGATTTAATCAGTGTTGTTTCAGTATACTACTGACTTTACTTTACTGACTTTTTTCGGATTTTACTGACTTTTACTTTACTGACTTCAGATTTAGTTTACTGAAACGACACTGGATATAATATGGTTCGAGTCAATTGGTGAAAAATTTTGAACTATACTGTAAACAGTTACTAATACCTGGAGCGATAATAACGTAAACTTTAATGACAATGCTAATGCCTCTTGGGATTGGTAACGAACTACCGTGCTACTGTGCGAAGCTGGTCTTTGCAACAATCGAATTATTAAAATTCATGCATGACATTAGTAAATTGCCGAGCCTTGACATTTTTCTCTTTGCTACCGCTGAGTACCAGGTTTTCTCGAAAATAGGCCTACAACCAGTGATGTTCACGGGCCGGGCCGGCCCGGTACTTTCCCTCCGGCCCGGCCTGACCGAAAGAAAAGAAAAAGCTAACAAAAAGTAGGAACTGTCAATTTGACTGTTTGCCAAGTCAAAAATTGCTCAAAATTGACATTTCGCGTACTCTACCCAGTCAAATAAGTTGTTATACATATCGATAATTTTGAAGTATTACATTGAATAATTTTTCTGAAAATCGGCCGGGCCAATTTTTTCAGGCCCGGTACTTTCCTTTCGGGTGGGGCGGGGCCGGCCCTGAACATCACTGCTACAAACTTAGCGCACTGCGCGGGTAAATCCATGTGTATTTTGAAAGTCAATAAAACTGTTATCAAACGAACATTGCGGAGTTGTTCAGTGAAGGCGGCCTTGTCTTCCTCAGTGGCATAGACTCGGGCGCGGTCTCCAGCGTAGCCAACGAGCACGGTGAGATCGGGCTGGGCGTCGCCGGTGACGACGAACACGTTGGCGCCGGTCTCCTTGAGCTTTATGTCCATGGCGAGCACTTGTTCCATGGTGTCGTTGGTCTTGCCGTCGTGCGCGAGGATGACGATCTTAGGACCGCCACGGCCATTTTGTTTCAACTCGCCGATCGCCGCTTCGATCGCCGGAACCGTCGATGTCGCTGACGGCGTCGACCGCAACGTCTCGATCGTCGTCAACACCTGAAACAAATCAAAACATGCTCCATTGGTTCTTAATTATTTGCATGTGTAATTGAGCTGTATTCTTTCGGTATGCGTAATAAAAATGCATGTTCAGTTTTCGCATGCGGCACCTACTTCAGGAACTATTCTTCTTCATTGCAATTGTGCATAATCGAAAATGATTATTCAACTTGACTTTTGAGGTGCGCGCCAAAAATGCTGCATCTCAGTAGCGAATTACCCACCACTCTATGAATTATATAAGAAAAACAAAGGTTTTCCCACTATTTAGGGACTCCACGGCGTGGCCATGCAACTACGGTAAAAAAGTTGACCAGTTTTTTTGACCAGGCACAGGGATTCTAGTTGCGTTTTGGAGCGAAAAGTGCAAGTCACTAAAATAATCTACGAAAATCCTTGATCGATCGAGGGCGCGAAATCCGCAAAAACCAACTTAGAATGTTAGAACGTAATCGGGTTACGGAACGATTAAAAAAGTTCGCCAATTTTTTTTTGCACGCGCAGTTCAATGGGGCACATGGATTCTAGTTGCGTTGTAGAGTGACGGGCGCAATTTTAGGCCAGCGCGAAGAAAAAGGTCGAACGGATCGTGGCAGGGGCAAGAGTTACGCAAATCGAACAGGAAGAAAACATACAAACAGGACGGCCCGCGTCATATAATCGCTGCAAAGAGGAGGGCGCGAAAATGTGCCGGGCGGGGTGGTGGCACCGGAATTGGAACCCATTCCCCCAAATTGACATGTCTTGGACAAAGAAAGAAAATCACATTTGACAACGAACCTAGAAAAAAATTGTTTTTGTCATATATTTGCATATTTTTGCCGAAGGAGGAATGTATCATATTTTGATAAGAGAAGACAGTGGCAAGACCTTACGGTAGTTGCAGCAAGTGAGAAAGCATCTGACCCCTCCCCCCTTGTTCCAATACTTAGAAGGAACCCAACGGATGATCCACAACTAGAGCTCCGAGCCCCTAATTTTTGTTCCAGAACCAGAACAGTATTGTCTCAGATCCTGCTTGCTCTTGCACCAGTTACCAATTATATCTCGTGGATCTGAACATGTACTCGTAAACATTGCGATGCCCAGCTAATACTTTTCCATTCGTTACATTAGTTTTTAGCCTTCATATTCTCTCCCTCTCGTTCTAACGCTTCAACTAGCAATGTACCTTTGCCACATGAGCGGCGTCAGGCGATGTAAACGACGAGATGACTGTCGACTTGTCGCTGTACGAGACTACGGCGATCCTGGCGTTTTTTTGCGTGAACGAGTCGAGCTGCCCAATCACCGCGACCAGTCGGTCTTGCTGCTTCTGGAAGAGATCGGCGCTCTCCGACGAAATGTCCACCGCAATCACAACGTCCACTTGACCTTTCGTGCATTTCGCAGCTGTTAAAAAGGATTTTATGATATAAAGATGGAAAATGTAATGTAATTTGGGCTTACGATCTTGTGCGTTGAGAGTCTGCGATAAAAAGCAGATGACTACCGCCACCAACGCCTGAAAGAGGAATATTACTGTATTTCTTTGTTCAGCTAATACGGTAAAACAATTATAAGCGCGAAAGAGCAAAAAATTAAACGATTTATTGTTATTAAGCCCTATGCAATGCGTCAAAATGAATGTACAGTGTTTGTGCTGTTAAAAAAATAAAATCTGCATAATTAACGAGTTCATTTCAGTTGATTTGGTACTTTGTTAAATGCATTATCAACTGTGCCATCATTTGTTTGTTAATGACGTCTTCAAGTTTGGCAAAGGGATCGTAAAATTAATGAACCGTAACGGACAGTGTTGACTGCAGGCACTCCCCCAAAATTTGCATGTCAAGTACATGTTTTTAGGACAAAACGCAATTTTTTGCTCATCGATGCGGAAAGGTGTAAACATAAAACACAGATTGGAAGTTAGATAGCGGTGTTTTATCATGTTGATCATCAGGGCTGTTCGCCATTTATCAGTCGTAAAGGAGCATAATTCTATTCGAACAGGTTTGATAGAAGGTTAAACCTTCCGTCGCAAAGTCTGCAAAATCGGAAGACGCTCTGGATTGATGGCAGACCGCTGATGCAACCCGATAACAAAAACCCGGACCTGTCAAAACCTGATTGCAAGGTCGACTTAACGTCTGACGCTCTAGATTTACTGCACCCGGGCAGCCGGCTTTTTATCGCGGCTCAGGCACACCTTCTTTGACACCAAACCAAATACTTGAAACACGCGACCGTTTTCAGCATTCACCCTGTCCTGTTTAATCAAAAGAAATACCAGTTATCAACGCAGTAAAAGAGTGGTGCTGAAAGGCAATGGGGTAATAGGTTGCAATCCTAATCGCTGGGACACATGTGACGTTTTGTTCTTTGAATGAATACCGGCATGCAAATTCTTTTTGAAAATATCCCAGAAAAAGAGACTGAAACGGGTTTTGCCAGACGTTACGCCCATCCCAGCTCATCTGGGATGGGCGTAACGAATTGAAGAAAGGTATTACAGTTTTACGGTACAAATACCATTGTTAGAAAATTATTTTGCGACAGGACTGGACTGAAAACGAGTGCAAAACTCAGGAGATAGTTTTTTTTCACTTTTTGTATGCAAACCGACCAACACTGTACTGTACTGATATCGCCCCGCTGTAATCTCCTATTCCCATCACACTTTTGCCTAGTCTGTATATTCCTATCACAGATGATCATCCATCTACAATGGGCAAATTTTTTATAAAATAAAACACCAGATCATTTAAAAAATTTGCGCACCGATTAGAAACAATCTCAAGCAATATCCCATGCAATAATGCATTGCTGTTTGCAAAAATAAGCAGTATGTTGTAAAAACAGTTGCGTATTTTTGCATTAAAAAGTGAGAAGTTATGTTCATGAGGAATATGAGTCACTTTTTTTCTTTTGCATGCAGAGCAGTATGAGTTTTCCTGGCATATGAAAGATTCTCTGAATAGAGAGTAGCATTTGCAGACACAAACGATAACTGTTTTATGATTGCAAAAATACCGTATGATGATGAAAAGTCATCACTTACCCGAGAAAGGAGCGCGGTAGACATAGTTGCCGAAGCGACAGGGACCAAGACTGATGAAAGTCTGGCCAGCGATTAGTTGAGAAAAATAGTTCCGCCTCGCTCCGATCTGAAACAGGACGGGTCGCCAATGAAAACGGGACCGACAGGGACCGACGCGCGCCGCAATTGCGAAGATGAATTGGAGAAGAGGGGAAGGGTAAAGAGAGAAGGGCTGACGGAACAGAGAGAGACCGTCCGATTCGGAAGACCGGAGAAGAAGGTGGGGATGGGGCACGGGAGGGATAAATGTGGACCAAGAAAAACGACACAGGACAAATGCCGAAAGGGGATAAGTGGCCGATAAACAGAAATAGGCGATCCCATTGAGACTAGGGGATAGAGAAACGATGACAGTGGGCGCATCCGTTGCGCAGCCCGGCGATAAACAAGAACCCCTCTCGCCGAATTCTGTTACAGCGGCCAAGTGGTCCAACACTTTTTGTCACTAACCGGGCCGGGAAAGAAAAAAACAACGACCCATCAACAAAATCGTCTTTAACGATGTTGTTTGGTAATAGGTGGAAACGGACACAGAGGAAAAAGTCCATAAATAATTAAACCAAGTCATCTTAACGGGAGACCGGACATGAGTGGACAATTAGGTATCTGGATAGACAGCATACACAAGAAACCAGTTATCTCTCATCTGCATATAAAGGTGCAACTGTTTCAGTACCGTAACACATTGGTTACATCGCAATTCGCAACGATGACATTGACAGTCAGATTGTTTTTAGTACTGTTATTCTCCGCAGAAAAAACTCAAGTTACGTTAATCTAGTTAGCTATTTTTTGAAAAATTAACTTAAACTAACCCATATCAAAAAGGAAACCGAGTTACTTAACCCAGTTAGTTATTTTCAAAATAATTAACTATGTTAAATGTACATTGCCCGGCAGATGTTTCTGGATTCCCAGAATACCAGGCGATACCCACTAGTCATTGCAATTCAACAGAGCGTTCAACATTAGGCCTCTCTAGTCCGAGTTTCGCTCTTTCTTAATCTTCCATATTCACCAGAAAACTTATGATGATGAATGCACAAATTGGAAATCTATGTGGCACGCAAGAAAACATAAAATCCCAAGATGAAAGCGCACTTGGTTGAGTCAGGCGATATTCAGAGCGCTCACACAATGATCAGCAAAATAATTTTGATATGAATCAGCTGGACTATATCGACTATCTTCTAGATACTTTCATCCGCAATACGACATTGTCGGTTCAATTACGACCTTTACATCATTGTGGTCCGATTCTACGCAAAAAATCTAGAATCCATTGAATTGGAAAATGTTCCAGACCAACAGAACCGATTTCTGGTCTGAATAACTGAAAATATAAGTTTTAAAACTGACTATCAGCATGTTATGGTACTGTCCTTTACCCTGTCAACGAGAGAGGATTATGCAAAAAACTTACGTACGTCAATCTTTTCGTTTATATAGCAGGAACTTCAACTAACCGGTTAGATAAGTATCGTCCGCTGTGAAAAACATACAACCCCATTCAACAGTTAAGGCAGACAAAGAGCCGGTTATGGCCGAAAATAATAACTGAAACAAGAATGCAAAGGCACAGACATTCATTATCGAAACCAAGGTACAAACAGGGCGTGTTGGTGGAACCCTTTTACTGCCAGTAATGCACCCTAAAGCGGGCCTGTTCCCCTTTTTATTTCTTGTCAACTTGACCAACCCATGGACAAAAATGTCACTAACACAATTGTTGCTGTTTTTCAGTCATCTTCTTCGCAAATATTACGTTGGGCGAAGACTTAATGCGCATTAAAATTCTTGTTTACGCGAGGTTCACTCCAGCCACAGAAGGCAGGAATGTAGCAAATAAATGAATAAGCGTCTACGTGTCTGTTGATGTTTGCAAGGTTCCGCATTTACATAATTGTAAAAAACTAGCCAGACATGACATGAACGATTAGGGTTACTTTTTATCTCACAGCGCATCTATTGAAAATAAAAACCTGTCAGGCGCTTCCAACAGAACTTCCTCAGTCCATCAAAAACACCTTGCAAAAACCATATCATAGATTCAAATCTCACGAGTGATTGCAAATTAATGATCATGTGTCTAATGGACTTTTCCACAGGCAGAGCAAGGAGGCGCGACGGTTTGGGCTCAGATGTTTCCCCACGTTTATTTTACTCCCCACATGCCTACACCACAAAACCTCGCCTGGCCCTCTGAATATCTGATTTATTGAAACGCAGGACTGAGGGATAAAAGACTCCCAGTGTTGCACTGTTGGTTGAAAAACAAGTTCGTGCTCAGAATGCTCCTTATCCGGTTACATCTGCCTCGTTTTCATAGGAAAATAAGTCACAAAACGGAGACGGCAGTCAGTCTGTCACTTTTTTGCAGAAACGTCTCCCATGGTCAATGCTGCACTCAATCACACAGGAGCAATCAAACATGAAAAATGGCGAATAGATAGAAAACGCCAAATACTTTTCTATATTGAACACGCAAGCAATTAACGGCTACAGTATACACAACACAAACATGCCGGAATAGCTATTGGTTCCGGAATGCAGATATTCGATACAATTGTTGTCCAGTGTGAACAGCGTTGAACTAGGAAAGCCAAAGCTGAATAAGTTGCAAATGGAGGAGGAAATGGGCGAGCGGACAAAGAGCGAAAAGTGAAGTATGTTTCAGACGATCGTCGGCGATCGGCGCCGATATTAACCGGGTCGCTGGGGGTGCGGACGGGCCATATCGGCGGTGACGCGACGACAAACGGAAACAGGTTCTGTTTTCGATTTCAGACGTCCAGGGACACCTCCCAGTGGGGCAGCGCAATTGGGGCCTAACGTCCGACCCTGCGCACACGACTTGACGATTGCACAGAAGACCTTGGACCGCATCATCACCATTTTGCCTACATTTGTCATTTTGAATGCCACAGAGGATTTTTTTTTCGAATAGAAGATCATTTGACTGCGGCACACGAATGGTCTTTTGCCTGCTCCAGAGAACGAAAGAATCCGCATATCATACCTGTAACCGGGGGACCTAGCTACATACAGCCCCCCCCCTGGCCGGACCCCGTATGTAGCTAGCTACACCCACGCCCCCTATTTGAATAGCTACACCCATTTGAATTTTTGAATTTTGCGCCAAAATTCCGACACGAAGTACCGTACCCGGCCGACCTCCCCCCGGTCGCCGGTCGGAGTGTAGCTGGCCTCGGACCAGCGTTAC
>JAQGCX010001067.1:0-12448 GCA_034700205.1 Plectus parietinus
ATCAAGCGCATGCCGATTGTTTCGTCGCATCTTTTTGCCGATCCCGTTGACGACGTATTTTGTGACGAAATTTGTTTCGGTTCGAATGAATTAGATTTTTTGCGAAGGAGAATATCCGCATCAGGAAAAACCGTCATTGTTGTATCAGGATACGGATGTATTCGTGCAGCAGATTATCTCGCGTTCCGTAAGCTCGTTTTACCTACGTTGGACGACTTCAAAATGATTGAAATGAGTACCATAATGCGAGGAACTAACAATATTATTAATGAATGGAAGGCACGTACTCCATTCTATCATTGCCTTGACATTCGCCAAAAAATTACTGGAGCTGAAGTGGAAAATTTTTTTGAACCAAATGCTGGTCAAGTACTACAACAACTCCATCATCAGATTTTAAAATTTCTGCGCGCTGCAAAAATTAGCACGGATGACAGTAAAACTGCAAGGTTTCGCGGTCAGCACATCGCCGTTATTACAGAAAACCAAGATTGTGCTGATAGAGTACAAGGATTCTTAGCAAGTCAAAATATTTCGAACGGTTCACTTATGGAACAAGAACACAATCCGCATTTGATAACAGTTTCCAGCTTTGAAAACACTTTATCTTTCGAATGGCCTATAGTTATTGCGGTTTCATTTGTCTGCGTGGATTTTTCTCCCTCGTTCATTTTTTGCGCTGCCACTCGTGCTATTGCTAAGCTAATCATCTGTGTACGAGACTACATGGCCGTTCAAAAGTTAATTGACGAAAGTTTTCTTTTCGATCAACCGAGTTCCATAATTACGACTATCCAGACTGCCCACCAGCAACTCGGCGAAAAAAGGAACCTAATTAACTCAAATTACGATGCAGAATTATGTGTAATTCGTCATAATTACTTTCCACCTAGTCTGAAAACCTTACCAATACTGAAAGATTGTGAGACTTTTGAACGATTTTGTCAAATAATAAGTGCTACAGAGTCCACTCATCATCTGTTTGTTGAGGATGCTGCAACACAGAACGGTTTGCGATGGATGCGTGATAAATTTTGGCAGACAACTCATCGAGATCGGCCACCATTAATCGACAAATTGTGGGATCAAATTGATCTTGATGAAAGAGGCAGCAGTTGGACAGTAATAATAACCACATTTGATTGCGTTAAAAATAGTTTTGACAGTGGTCTAACGCATGCTCAAGAATCATCTGGGGCTTTCGCGTTTGAGAAGACTAAAATTGTTCCAGATGACTTTGCCCTATTGCAAAGTACTATTCGTATCCTGTTTTCCGTTATTATGTCATCAGCCGGCGTACCATGCGTAATTTAATTTTGTCATAACGAAAACTTGATACAAACGTTCTTGAAATTTGCAACACGTATTGCTGGGGCATGTTCATTAACTTTACTATTTTACGGACTTTTATGCACTAAGTTTTGTGGCTTGGGCAAGATTTCGACTGAATCATAATCTAACGCTTCCAGAAACTTAACAATTTTTTACTGTTGGTGACTGCTTTCTTTCTTTGATAATTTTTTTCACATCATTGGGATTGTTCATGCATTCTGTATCAGTATCATGAATAAAATGCCGATAATCGATAAAAAATCATTTCAGTTACGTTGAGAAAGAATATTCGAACAAATCAATTTAGTTTACGACGTGTTTGGTAGGCACTGATTTCTAGGCATTAGAAAATAAAACAATGTGATGTAAATTTTCGAAAATCTAACTCTAAATGTATGCGATAACTTTCTTTTATCATTTGTTTATCATTCATTTTCATTTATCATGACGAAAAAGTTGATAAATGTAGCACTAGCAAACGTTTTATCTTGTCAGCACAATTCTGTCATTTGATTCAATAGTCAGGGTTGAACGTAAAGAAAACGAAATGACCATTTAATACAGCGACGTCGAAAACCACCGGACACCACATTTTTACGTTTGTTAGTGGTACTAATATGCCAATGCATTGCGCTGACAGGCCGCTGACAAACTGACCGGTAACGACTACATTATTTGGCGCTTTGATCGACGTGGCGGCTTTTGTATATTTGAAAAAAGGAGTGCCTTGCCGTTCGCGATTCAAATAGACAGTTTCAGTTGCCATCTCGGTGTTGGTAGTAATGGCATAGTCTACGTTGGGCGGGGGCCGTCTCGTCGAATAACTCATGATTCTACTGTAAGAAATCCTGGGAAAGTCGAACAGGATAAGCAAAATTGTCTACAAGTTCAAAAACTCTTGCCGGGCCAAAAATTTCCATTTTGTTCCCATTTACTATTGTCCAATTAATCATCGCCCTTGTACAAAAATTCGTCTCTAACAAAAAAGTTCCCAATTAAAAATATTTCGGTAATGATTGATTTTAGTGTAACAAACCCTGGAGAAGTCGAATCTGACAAGCAAAATTGTCTGTAACTTTAAAAAAGCCAAGTTTGGTGAGCTCCTGGTAGGTTGCTCCTAACAACTAAAATTTTCGGTTTTTTGTTTTTCAATACCAGCAATACCCATTGCTGGTATTGCGCTTTCAATACCTGAAAGCGCAATACCAGCAATGTTTTTAAAGTTTCCTAAAGATCATAAAAGGGAGCTTTTTTAAAAAAATTTTCAGCAAAATCGGTTTACCGGTAAAAGATAAATTTAGAATCAAAGTTTGAAAAGGAGTCATTTTGAAAATTTTGGCTTTCGGCACGAAAATGTCCGAACAAGCAGAAATTTCTACGGTAAGTAGTGCTCATCAGGAAATGTCTTCAGTAAAATTTTTAGCTCAAACAAACATGTCCGAATATTGGGAGAGCGTTTCCCCTTTATGAAAAAACCAGTAATAGCACCTTAAATTACGCCAAAAGTCTGTTTTTTATTTCTCACAGTCGCTGGAAGCGCTATACCAGCAATGTTTTTTAAGTTTCCTATAGACCCTAAAAAACCTGAAATTTATACGGTAAGTAGTGCTTATCAGGAAATACCTTAATTAAAAATTTCAGCTCAAACGAACATGTTCTTGATACACTTTTGCACCTCCAAGCAAAAACATATTTTTCAAATAATTTTTTTCAAAAAAGTGCCTATTTTCAAACCACGATTTCTCAGCTACGGTAAGTCGGATCGAGCTGAGCTTGGTACAGGTAACCTAAACTTTTCAAGGGCTTTCTCCATGCTTTATTTCAATTTTTTCTGAGAACCCCCCCCCGGCCGACCTTCTTCGAGATTTCGGTGGACTCTCTCATATATGACTCATCCTATACGCCCATAGCGCGTTATGGACCGACGCGCGAAAAAGGAAATGAGAACTAGACCACAAAATTCACAGTACACTTACCCACAGTGACAATATTTGGAAATCCCTACGCCACAAAAAAAAATTCTTAATTAAACCGCTTTCGGAAATAGTTCATTCTACAGTAAGAAACCCTGGGAAAGTCGAATATGATAAGCAAAATTGTCTACAACTTCAAAAAACTCTTGCCTGGCCAAAAATTCCCATTTTGTTCCCATTAACCATCATACAATTAATCATCGCCCTTGTACAAAAATTCGTCTCTAACAAAAAAGTTCCCAATTAAAAATATTCCCGTAATGATTGATTTTAGTGTAAAAAATCCTGGGGAAGTCGAATATGATAAGCAAAATTGTCTACAACATCAAAAAATCCAAGTTTGGTGAGCTCCTGGTAAGTAGCTCCTAACAACCAAAATTTTCGGTTTTTTATTTTTCACAAGCACTGAAAGCGCAATACCAGCAATGTTTGTTAAGTTTCCTAAAGTCCATAAAAGGGAGCTTTTTCAAATACATTTTCAGCAAAATCGGTTTACCGGTAAAAGATAAATCTAGAATCAAAGTTTGAAAAAAATGAGTCATTTAAAAAATTTTGGCTCTCGGCACGGAAATGTTCGAACAAGCTGAAATTTCTACGGTAAGTAGTGCTCATCAGGAAATGCCTTCAGTAAAAATTTTAGCTCAAATAAACATGTCCCAACATTGGGAGACCCCTTCCCCTGTATGAAAAAACCAGTAATAGCACCTTAAAATTACGCCAAAAGTCGGTTTTTTATTTCTCACAGGCGCTGGAAGCGCAATACCAGCAATGTTTTTAAGTTTCCTATAGACCATAAAAAAGGGCTTTTTCAAAAAAAATTTCAGCAAAATTGGTATACCGGTAAATGAGAAATTTAAGAGCAAAATTTGAAAATAGGTCATTTTGAAAATTTTGATTCTCGACGCGAAAACGTTTGATCAGCCTGAAATTTCTACGGTAAGTAGTGCTCATCAGTAAATACCTTAATTAAAAATTTCAGCTCAAACGAACATGTTCTTGATACACTTTTGCACCTACAAGCAAAAACATATTTTTTTTATAATATTTTTCAAAAAAGTGCCGATTTTCAAACCACGATTTCTCAGCTACGGTAAGTCGGATCGAGCTGAGCTTGGTACAGGTAACCTAAACTTTTCAAGGGCTTTCTCCATGCTTTTTTTCAATTTTTTCTGAGAACCCCCCCGGCCGACCTTCCTCGAGATTTCGGTGGACTCTCTCATATGTCCAAAACGCCCATAGCACTAGGTTCCAACTAGGTACCAATGCGCCCAATATCAAAGTACCGTACATGAGTTATGTCTCGAAGCTACTACTGAGTTGGCGTTCAAACTTTGGTCTGTGAAGAGCCTAATTGCGATTTGGGGACTTGCGTTTTCTAGTGCGCGCAAAGTTTCATGAAACAGAGACTTGCGGAATTGCGTTTTCAGTTCCGCAAGTCAGCAAAACGCAACTGTAAATTGCAAGTCTTTTCTGAAATAGGCCCCAGGGCAACTTATGAAATTACTGTAGCCTTATTCATCCATGTTGACTGGCACGGACTTGCTTATTCTGCGAATAGAAATGCGCAAAGGAAGTGACGGACTGGCTGAATTGCACAGTAGTCCGGCTCAGCAATAACATGACAGTTGCTGTGCAAACGACAACTACCAAAGAACTTTACTCCGCGCAGCAGTTGAGGTTGCTGTCGATTCAGCAGCAGTTGCTGTTATCATTAGCAGTGCTGTAGTTTTCATTGATGGTGAAGTAAAAGATTCCAAAGAAGCTGTTGCTGTCATGGGGTTTGTTGTTCATGTTGTTGTTGCAGGTGCTGTACTTATAGTAGTGGTGGTTGGTGTCATCGTGGATGGACAACATTCACATCCATGATGATTTGTTGTAGATGTTGTTGTTGGAGGTGCTATTGTTTCGGTTGATGATGAAGTGAAAGATTCTGAAGTAGCTGTTGTTTCACGCGCAGCAGTTGGCGTTGCTGTCGATTCAGCAGCAGTTGCTGTTATCGTTGGCAGTACTGTTGTTTTTGTTGATGGTGAAGTGAAAGATTCTGAGAAAGCTGTTGCTTCATGAGCAGCAGTTGAAGTAGCTGTCGATTCAGCAGTAGCTGCTGATGACATTAGCAGTGCTGCAGTTTTCATTGATGGTGAGGTAAAAGATTCTGAAGAAGCTGAGGTTGTCATTGGGTTTGTCGTTAATGTTGTTGTTGGAGGTGCTGTACTATTAACACAGGTGGTAATTGGTGTCATTGTGGATGGGCAACATCCACATCCACAAAGATTTGTTGCAGATGTTGTTTGTGGAGGTGCTGTTGTTTTTGTTGATGGGGAAGTAAACGATTCTGATGAAACTGTTGATTCATGTACAGTAGAAGTGGTTGCTGTCGATTCAGCAGTAAGTGCTGTTGTCGTTGACAGTGCTGTAGTTTTCAATGCTGGTGAAGTAAAAGATTCTGAAAAAGCTGTTGCTACATACGCAGCAGTTGAGGTTGCTCTTGATTCAGCAGTAGATCCTGATGACATTGGCAGTGCTGTAGTTTTCATTGATGGCGAAGTAAAAGATTCCAAAGAAGCTGTTGTTGAAGCTGCTGTACTTCTAGTAGTGGTGGTGGTTGGTCTTAGTATTGGTGTGGATGAGCAACATGCACATTCACAATAAGGAAAAAAAGGTGCAGGTGTTTTTATTGAATGCGAAGTAAAAGACTCTGAAGAAGCTGTCGTTTCATGCGCAACAGTTGACGTTGCTGTCGATTCAGCAGCAGTTGTTGTTACCGTTGGCAGTACTGTTGTTTTTGTTGATGGCGAAGTAAAAGATTCTGAAGTAGCTGTTTTTTCGTGTGCTGCAGTTGAGATTGCTGTAGATTCATCAGTAGCTGCTGATGACATTAGCAGTGCTGTAGTTTTCACTGATGTTGTGGTAAAAGATTCTGAAGAAGCTGTTGTTGTCATTGGTTTTGTCGTTAATGTTGTTGTTGGAGGTGCTGTACTATTAACACAGGTGGTAATTGGTGTCATTGTGGATGGGCAACATCCACATCCACAACGATTTGTTGCAGATGTTGTTGTTGGAGGTGCTGTTGTTTTTGTTGATGGCGAAGTAAAAGATTCTGAAGAAGCTGTCGTTTCATGCGCAACAGTTGACGTTGCTGTAGATTCAGCAGCAGTTGCTGTTATCGTTGGCAGTGCTGTTGTTTTTGTTGATGGCGAAGTAAAAGATTCTGAAGAAGCTGTCGTTTCATGTGCTGCAGTTGAGATTGCTGTAGATTCAGCAGCAGTTGCTGTTATCGTTGGCAGTGCTGTAGTTTTTGTCAATGATGACGTAAAAGATTCTGAAGTAGATGTTGTTTCGTGTGCTGCAGCTGAGATTGCTGTCGATTCAGCAGCAGTTGCTATTCTTGTTGGCAGTGCTGTAGCCGTTGTTGTCCTTGAGTTTGTTGTTAAGGTTGCTGTTGAAGGTGCTGTACTTCTAGTACTGGTGATGGCTGATCTCAGTACTGGTGTGGATGAGCAACATGCACATGGGCATCCAATAGATGGTCTGGTTGTTGTGGTTGTTGTGGTTGTTGTGGTTGTTTTAGTTGATGGCGAAGTAAAAGATTCTGAAGAAGCTGTTGTTTCGTGTGCAGCAATTGAGGTTTCTGTCGATACAGGAGTAGTTCCTGTTATCGTTGGCAGTACTGTTATATTTATTGATGGCGAAGTAAAAGATTCTGAGGAAGCTGTTGTTTCCTGCGCAGCAGTTGAGGTTGCTGTCGATACAGCAGCAGTTGCTGCTATCGTTGGCAGTACTGTTGTTTTTATTGATGGCGAAGTAAAAGATTCTGAAGAAGCTGCTGTTTCATGTGCAGCAATTGAGGTTTCTGTCGATACAGGAGTAGTTGCTGCTATCGTTGGCAGTGGTGGTGAAGTAAAAGATTCTGAAGATTCTCTTGTTGTAATCTGGTTTATGGTTGCTGTCGATACAGCAGCAGTTGCTGTTATTGTTGGCAGAGCTGTAGTTTTCGTTGATGGTGAAGTTAAAGTTTCCGAAGAAGCTGTTGTTACGTGCACTGCAGTTGGGGTTGCTTTCGATCCAGTGGCTGTTTCTGTTTTCGTTGGCAGTGATGGTGAAGTAAAAGATTCTGAAGATTCTCTTGTTGTAATCTGGTTTATTGTTAATGTTGTTGTTGGAGGTGCTGTACTTGTAGTAATGGTGGTGGTTGGTGTCATTGTGGATGGGCAACATTCACATACAGAATAATTTGTTGTAGATATTGTTGTTGGAGCTGCTGTACTTGCAGTACTGGTGATGGTTGGATTCACTGTAGATGTTATTGTTGGAATCGTTGTGGATGTTGTCGTTTGTGTCGTTGTGAATATTGTCATTGGAGTCGTTGTACTTGTATCTATGGTGATTATTGGTGTCGTTGTGGATGTTGTCATTGGAGTTAATGTGGAAGTTGTGGTACTGGTTGCGGTTGGTATCGTTATTGATGTTGTGGTTGAAGGTGCTCTACTTGCAGTACTGGTGATGGTTGGTGTCGTTGTGGATGTTGCTGTTGGAGTCGTTGTGGATGTTTTGAGTGGAGTCATTGTACTTGCGGTACTGATGATGGTTGGTGTCTTTGTGGATGTTGTTATTGGAGTCGTTGTTAATGTTGTTGTTGGAGTCGTTATCCTTGTGGTACTGGTGGTGGTTGGTGTCCTTGTGGATGTTGTTGTTGGAGTTGTTGTACTTGTGGTACTGGTGGTAGTTGATGTCGTTGTGGATGTTGTCATTGGAGTCGTTGTTAATGTGATTGTTGGAATCGTTATACTTGTGGTGCCGGTGGTAGTTGGTATCGTTGTAGATGTTGTCATTGGAGTTGTTGTACTTGTGGTACTGTTGGTAGTTGGTGTCGTTGTGGATATTGTCGTTGGAGTTAATGTGGATGTTTTCGTTGAATCAGATGAGAATATTGTTGTTTTAGGCGCTCTACTTGTTGTATTGGTGGCGGTTAGATTCTTTGTTGGACTTGATGTTATAGTTGGACGCGCTGTACTTGAGGTACTGGTGGTGGTTGGTGTCATTGGGGATGTTATTGTAGGAGTCATCGTAGATATTGTCAGTGACTGAGATGTCATTGACTGCGATGTACTTGTGGCATGAGTTTGGTAACTGTTAGGAAATTCTCCAGCCTTTTCATTGAGAAAGTGGTGCACTAATGGGAATATGGCTGCCAATAGGATAACTCCAACGATGATCAGAAACAGATTTAAATATGTAAATGTTGTGGCTGCACAGTACTGGGCCCAGTACTGGGTACACAGTACAATATTAGTCGGGGAAATGCGACTACTGCGACTACTTTGGCTCCTAATGTCGCTCAGGGCAATGGGCTCAGATACATCAGATTCAAATACTGATTCAAACTCTGGAATGGAATCTTCACCATGATTCGTCGTGGTTGGTGGGTATTGCGAAGTTTCGTCGATATATCCGAAAGAGAAGTTCCTCGAAATTACATCGCTGCCCATCGGTGGTATTACTGCATACTCATTTGTTCCAGAGTTCGAAGATGACGGTACCGAAAAACGTTGCAGACCCCAACGCCTAATTATAGGATGTGAAGGTCTCGGAGGCAATGAAGATATTGGTGGAACGGGAAGGGGTTGGTAAATATGTTGAGCAGCACTGGAATATCCTGAAGTTGTACCACTGTCTCCTGGATAGCCACTGGTGCTAACTTGAGGCCGACGACGGCCGTTAAAGCCGAAGTCTGCTAAGGTACCAGTGAACCAAGATCCAGATGCAGAGGAAATAGAGCGAGTGAGGATGCTCGTTTCTGGTGAATGGTCCTGTTCATTGGTAGCGATGGAAGAGCCCAACTCGATTGACATGTCATCTTTTCGGCCATTGTTGAGCGCATGCTCCAGAAGTAGTTGCGGACGACCGCGAAGTTCGTTCAACCGATCCAGTCGTTTTGCTCGATCCCAGATCTCTTTGTGCCAGGACGTTTCGTGATAGCCATCTTCGTCTTCGTCCTTGATGTCGATTGCCACGGACCAGATCGTTTCCGCCTCGTCCTGTGATAAGACATTCATAGGTAGGGGCGCGCTGGATTACCCGCGCGCACTCATCGACTGATACAAAAACAATCGTTCGCGAGCATAAAACGTAATATCTCGATGAACTTTGCACTGTTCAGAGGAGTGTTTCGGCAAATCGCCAACATATTTTCAGCAAATGAGTGTTTCGGCAAATTGGCAACACATTTCAGATCCGCTTGCTTGACATCATGTATGTTAGGCACTGCACCGCACTGAAATTTTCAATAATTATGTGCTTGTTTGCATGTTTTATTATTGATATTAGCTCGCACAATGCGGTAATCTATTGATCCTAAATTTCAAAATCAACTCAAGCGTACAAAAGTTAATAGGTACGGTCAATTCATTTAAAGAATGTATTTTCTTGTAGAAAACAGCACTCAGCACTGCTACGCTATTACTCCATATGCTATGATATAATTCTTTGCTTTACGATCTTATTTCAAGCATGTCACTCTGGATATTAATATATCAAAAATTTATTTAGTGACATTAAGTCACCAAGTTATTGTTACTTGGAAAATACTATGCAAACAAAACGAAGGGTTCATTCTATGAACTATGGTCAAAATGTGCTGTCTCGTAGACGGTACATCGCGAATTTTGCAAATTTACATGATAGTTCTAAGCTGCGTTTGTCTTGCATTGATGTCCCAAATTTTCATATCTATTATACCTGAAATTTTTTGCATTTTCAATGGTACACGTGTTCACGCGTGTCGTGAATGGCCGACCATTCCCGAGATGAACAACGCCGAAATAGGGCAGGTGAAAATCACGTGAAAAGGAGACGGGAAAACGTCGACTGAACTGATGGCTATAAGTTATGCGACAGACCGAGAGAAGAACGGCGAAGCAACGTATAGGGAATGGTGATGAGATGATAATGTGATCGAAGGGGGTAGTGCTACGTTTCTGTCAGTCCCGTAGCACTGTCTCTCTGTGCATTCGTATCGCAAGGTAAAGCTTTCCTTTTGCGCTCTCGTAGTAGACGAGTAAGCAACGACAGTCTGTCTCCAATCCTACTGTATAAGATCCGCGTGGCACGACAAGTTCACCAAAAACATCGAACCCAGCGCAACCGTGGGCGCCAAACACCACACTATTTCTGCGTGGATTACTACAGGGTGCGGCAAAGATACATACGATTTTTTCAAAGTTCAAATTTTATTAAAAATGTCAATATTTCCCCAAACAATGAACAAAACAATGAAAGTTTACAATATTGACAACATCTCTTTGTGTTGTTAATGTTGTAAACTTTCATTGTTTTGTTCATTGTTTGGGGAAAATACTGAAATGTTTACTAAAATTTGAACTTTGAAAAAATTTCTACTATTTCCCACTATTTCTTAAAATAAGATATTAGCCAATGCGTGGGAAAGCTCTTGAACGAAAAGTTTTGCAATGCATAAGAAGCGCTGGTATTATGTAACACGGAAAACGAGTAATCCAAGAGATTTGTGGTTTACGAACGAGCCAGATGCATGTGGAACATCTCTGACAAAAGAAACTGGCGATGACTTTTCATTGCAAATGAATCTATAATCAGACATGAGCACGAGGGGGTTATCCCCCCTAAGGTTCCAGATATCCCGGCCCCCAAAACGACCGGGGGTGATAAAACGTTTCCGTCACATAGTGGCGCAAATTTTTTTGAACAAGCACCGGGGATGATATCACAAAATTTGGTTACAAAATCACCCCCTAACCCCCCCCCCCAGCTACACCCCTTTTGGGCAGGCCATTACTACTGCACTGAGCTATCAATCTATCTGCATCTTTCCATTGTCTCTTTGGTAATTATCTGCTGGTTGAGCCTTTTTTAGATCTCCGGAATGCAAATGCCGGCACAGTTGATCTAGATCAGCATTTGTCTTCAACTTTATGCACATGAATCATAATCAGGAATTAATGATACACATATCGTGGTTCTACATTATTCAACTCTACTGCACAAGTTAAAAATTTTATCTAAAAGCTGTGTACATGAGCAATGACAGCATATGGAAAAGAAAAAGGTTCCACAACAACCGTGCGATTCGTTATCTGAACTGTTCCTTCGAGTTCCTTCAACCTGAAAAGTAAAATAATTATTGCTGATCTTCGATAGGGTTAGTCCTTCAATACTGACCTCGCAGTTTGCTGCTTCGTCTCTGTGCCGAATCGTAACAACGATTTGCCTTTCTTGGCCAGATCGGTCAGCTAAAGACAGACTACAGTTGTAATGGGTATTGTGACAGAAAAAAATTGGGTTTTAGTGGCTATTGATAGAATGAATCGGGTCTTGACCGGTTTGGGGTATTACTCTTACCCCTAGCCTACCTGCAGATAGGGCCAGAACATAGTGAAGCTAAAGCGGCCTCGATCGGTCCTTCTCGTCTGGACTTGCATATCGAAATATTTGCTTCAAAAAATTGAATAGACCGAAATGAAAACCGAAAGGATGAAATTTCACTGAGCAATGAGGCTAAATTGCCAAAAATTTGCCTGCGGCACTGAAAATCGTTAAAATTGCCTGCAGCGCCGAAATACATTGAAATTCTGTCTCTGGCGCCGAAAAATTGCAGAATTTTTGCCTGCGGCACTGAAAAATGGTTAAAATTTTGCCT
Source organism: Plectus parietinus (assembly GCA_034700205.1). Taxonomy (NCBI): domain Eukaryota; kingdom Metazoa; phylum Nematoda; class Chromadorea; order Plectida; family Plectidae; genus Plectus; species Plectus parietinus. The sequence goes on from JAQGCX010001067.1 coordinate 11,977, forward strand.
GCGAAGCTGGAAAATTTTGCTGAGGGATCCCTTATACTCCGCGCGCGGACAATCAGTTGGAGTTGGCGAATACCGTACTCTCAGGCAACAATCTGTCTTAACGCGATTCAGGGCGAAAGTAAGGTAGTTAGTGGTAGTTGGTATTTTTCTGGTTCGCTTTCATGAAAAACCGGAAATTCGCATTTTTTACGCAAACAGTTAAGAGAAACCGATCTTTCTGAATTTTTTACACAACATTTAGAATCTATAGATGTGTCTTCAATTAAAATTTTGTGCAGTTTGGTTAAGTGGTTGACAAGATATAAGCGAAAACAAAAGGTAGTACTTTTTTTGAACTGCGAACATGGTAGTCAGAAAATGGGGTGGTCCTATTCCTCGCAATCGGGGAATTATGAATGCAACTGCTGATTGCAACACCTTAACTGATGTGTTTGGCCATCATTTCAACAAAAATTTCAGACTGCACCCCGTT
>JAQGCX010001068.1:0-12440 GCA_034700205.1 Plectus parietinus
AATTAACTGCGATTCCCGACCTGTCAATCCTGTATGCACTATTTAAGACATTTGTATGCACTATTTAATACCCGTCCCATCTAATGCCGTGCGAATTCATTCCATCGCATCAACGCATAAGTGACGGGTTAGCAAAATGTGCCCTTAAAATCGCATAAAATCGTTTGCGTTCGTTTGAAAAGTAGAAATAAAAAATTCAAATAATATTAAAACTACTAGTGGCATACTAACAACGTATTTTACAATAGAATATAGTGAACGAGCAAGTACAAGGTGTAACAGAACTTCGTGACCCCCTTTTGGCGGTAATTCTGAGCTGACAATACATTTCATTTGATTGCGTCATACTCAGCTAATTCTAAACGAAATGAGCTGAAATTTGAACCACTAGTCAAGTTCCTTATTCTCTTTCAAACGCCTGCAACCGCGATTTTCTACATTTGCAGAACTGCCGCTAGAGGGTAGGGGAGCACGGAGTTTTATTTCACCCTGTACTAGAATGTTATTAAAGGATTTTAAATGAAAATTACGAATCTGATCGAAAATAAAGTTCTGAAAATTACGAAAATAAAGTTCTGCTGCCGGACGCAAAACATTGCCGATTTCTATTGCTCGAACATTGTGCAGATTTTTACTGCAGGACACGAATATTCTGGTCGGGGATGAGCGATGCATCATATAACGAAATTTACTGATCTTATTTTAGCTTCCTTCTGGAACTGGGAGTGGGGGCCCCTATATATTCTGATAAGCCCGCGGGGCTTCTTTCTTTTAAACATTTTTGGGGTGCGAAATATTATGTTTTGTGTGTTAACCTGCGAGGCTTATTAGAGTACGGGCTTATTAAAATGCGGGGCTTATTTGGGCTTCCATTGTCAGTATGCTTGCAGGAAGCGGTGTTCAGCATGCGCCAGGAAATTTTTTTTCTGTGTGCGCGATCCCATTTTTGTGTTATGTATCCGCACATTTTGTTTAGTTCGACAAAAACATTATTGAAATGTGGCATGCTATGAGGCTTTCAACGTGCTTCAAGACTTCTTTCTTTTCGGTTTATTTTCAACAGATCTCGCTACATGACAAGACAAAAAAAGCATGTCGAATAAATTCTCCATATCACATATAAGACCACAAACTTCCAAGTGAATGCCAATGAAATTACTATTTTCATCAGCTCCACTTCTGCATCGGACTCATTCAACAGATTGGAACAGCTGACGCGACGCTGATCAATGCGGTAACGGCTACTTGGGCACAAGCATGGATCGCTGTTATTGTGATGCCAGCGGAGGACTGAATCGGCCCACTAGCGCCCGGATCTTTGGTTTTCATATCAGTGATGGCGGCTACAGCGGTGTCAAATATCACTCCAAGGGCGGCCAAAGCTGTCGCTTCAACCACTCCCGTTGCCGGCGCACTGCAGTTCATGATAATTGCCTCTGCTGCTGCCAAACCAGCCAGCACTTGTGCGGTGCCATTCGCTGCAGCGGCGTTAACCGCCGCTTCTGCAACTTCAATGACGGAAGGTTCGTTGGTAGCTGCAATAGAAATGCTGGCATTAGGCTTAGGCTTAGGTTTAGGCTTAAAAATTAGCGGCCTGAATAGAGAACAGTCAACGCTAACATACACACACAAAACCTGACATCATGGCGGACTGGTGATGGCGCTGGGGCAGCCATGTTTTTCAAATTTTTTCCATCCTCTCCCTTCCTTTACGTTTCGAAATTTAAGATTTGAAATTTAAGCAAACTACGATATCTCCCCAAAAACAAGCAAAGCGATAGCCGCACAATACCTGTTTGTGACTCTTATACAAGCATACGGTCGTGTCGACTGCCAAGACTGAAGAATTTTATCGTCAACTCAAGAGCTTGAAATCGAAGACTACAAAAGTTACAGTAACCAAAGACAATGATCCACATGCTTCTTGACGCGATTGAGAACCGTTTTTGATTTGGATTGGGGTTCCACCCCTGTCAGGCTATTCAGGCAGAGACGTTTTTTGAGAGTACCAATTATTCACTCTCCATTCTGCAACAACTTCAAGAAATACATCAAGTACACAAGTTTTTAGTTTTCGTTTCAAACGTACTCGGTGCCGCTGGGCAAACCATCAAAGAACAAGCGACGATGAGGAGAAGTCCGAGTGCCATTTTCTGCAGTGGAGCGAGGGACGATGCAGAGTGAAGATCAGGATGCGAAACACAACTGAATCGGTGTTCTGTACGCACCTTATATGAGAACATATTACGTGCTGCGCCTGGTCTTTGTCCCTTGAAATTTGTTATTGATAACATCTCACTGCTCATTATCAGTCTATTTTCGTTGAACGGACCAGTTCGTTCCTTTGTTACCTACGATGTTCACACCGTAGAAAAGAACTACATTAGAATGTGATGATAATCCAACCATGCGCGCATGCAATCAGCAGTTTTTCATAGCCGCCGGTTTATGAATATCGTTTGCGCACACCGGCTCAGCAACGTGTCATGCCATCACAGCGTCAACAGACTCAACACGATTATGTTCCTGTGCAGCGCCAGCTGCATGTAAGCAGGATTGCAATGGATTGCAATGCATTTAAATGAAGCCTGCAGTCAGACATTGGAGACCAATCCTTCCCATCGCTCCTCAACGACCAGAACATTCGTGTTACACGACGAAGAAAATTACTCACGTTGCTGCCCAATGATATGTTTGTCTCGGTAAAACAAAATAGTCGTCTGGGAAACGAGACAAGCGAGAAAAGTTGGCGTTTGTTTATTTAGGCGGATAACTGAATCCGCAACGAATTGCGCCTTTGTAAACATTGTATCATGAATGAAATCGCAATCGTAGTCCAGTTACACATGCTTCTGCCATGAATGAAACGCAGCCTACAATGCTCCCTTTTTGGACCTTATCTGGAAGAGGGTCTGCTTAGTCTTTTGAGGATGATAAGCGACAAGGCGCCACTGTCGCGGCACGTCACTGGAAAAATCGCTTTTATTTTGTGGAGTAATGCGAGAAGTGCTAACCCGTCAAGATTGCGTTTCACAAAAAATAGGTATAAAACAAGGAGATACAGGATTTAGTCCCATCCACCGATCTGGAAACATGTTAGCTAAACAAAATGAAATGGAAAAAGTGCTCTTATTTGCGGAGATATGGACCAATGCGTACCGTTTTCATATTGAAATCGACCGCTTTAAGTACCAAGTTGAGTATTACCCATGGGTGCGAGGGGGCCTGGGGCTTAATGTACAAGAGCAACAAACCGGAGGGCCCCAGGCAGTGGTGAATCCCTTCTAGGGGCCTTCAGTACTGGACAGGCGGGAGGACCCTGGGCTTCAGCTCCAATAGCCCGTACTATAATCCGGCACTGGTATTACTGTATGTATGTCTCTTCGATACGATGAATGCAATCGATCGTTAAGATTAGATGGAAACAAAAGCTTCATAAAAACATGCACACGAAAAAATTTCTGTCAGTGGTACGCCAGTTTCATGTTACCTTATCATGCTTTTCATGGTCACAGTCATCGGCATGCAATATTTATATCGATAACAAGCATACAGAAATTAAAAACAATACAAACTTGTTTTGTCACATTTGTCTCATGCATTGCATTTATCAGGGCAGGGCATCCAAAAAGGTATCAAGGCATAACCCCCATCAACCCCCACCTTTTTTCCTGAGGGGGCCCCTGAATACCGCTGAAGTCGAAATTTTTTGTATTTTTTACCGAAGGAGGCGAATTTTTTTGCGTTTTTTACCGCCGGAGGCAAAAAATACATATTTTGTCGCTGGACGCTCCTTTTTGGCGAGTTGGGGGTCCCTTTTCGGCGGTCGGGGGCCCCCCGTACATGTGGACAGCCGGGGGGCCCCGGACCTTAAGGTCCAAAAGGTCCATCGTTAGGCCGGGCCTGCCCCCACCGCCCAGCTCTGGCAACAAGACAGCATAACAAATCCGTTGACTCAACGCCACCTCCTAAATCTAAGGTCCACGACTGTCTCGCGATACAGTGCCGGGCGCGATAGACGTCCGGTTCACGCGTGATGTGGGTGATAGTGCTAAACATAAGGGGATGCAGTATTGCTAATTGCACCCAATTAAAGTTGACATATTTGTCACTCGCTCTCGCTTTCCCCTTATGCTACAGCACTATCACGCGCATCACGCGTTACATTTAAAATAACGCGTGAACCAGACGTCCAACGCGCCCGGCACTGTATATCGTGATAATAGGATGATTGATTTGATGCGTGAAAAGACGTGTCACGTTCTATTTGTGACCGATGTGATAGTTGAAGTCACTTGACAGTAAACATTTTGTATATGAAGAGTTCCCATACAGCGTCAGAATCGCCATAAAGTGTTGTTGCGCGCTTGTTAAAAGCACGGCTATATTACCATGATTTGGCGCCCGAATTCAAATATCTGCATGTGAGTATACCAGTGTTGCCTCGAATGCCCATTTTTCCGTGCCTTCGACAAAAATTGAGGACCTCACCTGGAATATTTTTGGGAGTTGGACATGATGACTGAGGGTTCCCCTAGCCACCCTACCTATAGTGACACGTGTGGCATTTTATATTTTACCATCTTTACTTCAGGTAAAACGGAGGTCATGAAGTGCCCTCTGATTAATATGTCTTGATCTGCAAAAAAGAAGCAACGTCATTCGAGCGACTCCTATTTGTTTAATTGTTTATATTTTGCATTTGTTTTTATGAGCGGTACAGTAGCTTCACACTGGACAAACTATTTGTGTTCCGTTCCGAAATTTATGCAGAGAGAAATTCAGAGAGCAATATCATTTCATAACAAGCGCTGATTCAATTACTTACAACTTACACGGTTGTCCCTGAATATCAGTGCATTTTATCGCTGCTTCATATGGAATGTCGAAGCAGTATTCGGATTCGATTTCTTGATATTGAGTGCACGGTCGATTAAAAGATTGCTTCGAATCCACTGCCGTTTCATCATCGTTAGCTCCAGTATCAATACCGTACTTATTGCAACACACTTTGTACGGCACATTGCGTTTGACATGGATGCATTTTCGTTCTGGGACACTGGAACTTTCCATATTGTAGCAGCCGGGCAATATTGGGCCTTTGTATATTTCGGTCTTCAATGTGAAACAGTCATTGATAGCAACTCGTGTTTCTGTTGTGGTATTATTGTCCTAAAAAATAAGAGCGGTGAGCAAACTACGGTATTCATGTCTTTTAAGAAGACAGCAGTATTCAAATTCGATCAATTATTTTGGGCGCTTTTGGGCGCTCAAAAAGCAAAATAGCACAACCAATTTCACCTCAGATTATGTAAATATCATTAGACACTAAAATACCGTAATCATCGTAGGTTCATTATTTCAATCATAATTTGTGAAATATTCGAGATATTTTAGTTTATATTTTACCGAATCTATTTTTGACTCAAGAGCGAATTCTACGCCACATCCGTTCTCATTTTTGCAGCCTTCAATAAGGCTGTAGCTGGGGACGTCAATGCAGTAATTGTGGTAGAGTACTTGAACACGATGACAGGGTTCGATCTGCGGCTGAATTCCATGCGCCTCTACCACCGCCACGGCGACATCTCAAATATTACAGCTGATTTGAAGTTAGGTATAATTAACCTGCGCTGCAATAATCTTTTCACAGCACCGAAAATTAAAAGAGTCAAATATGTAGGTATGTTTGGCCCTCGAAGTCAGATTGAATTATTTCTATGATCGGATTTTGCCATCCATCTTGTTATGGCATAGTTGTGCATTATTATTATACCGGTATAGGGCGACGGACAGCACTGTTCGAGTTCGCGATGATATTTGACGGTTTCGCAAGCTCGTTTCTTGTTCAATTGAGCGTGGTAGCAACCTGGAATGGCACGAAGCGATTTTTCCGATTTCAATGATACATCACAGCCTGTGGACGTTGGGCTTTCGTCGCCGACAAAAAACTGGCCAATTCTGTAACGATTCGAAGGCTTAGAAGTAAATAAAATTCGATAACCAAATACCGGTTAGGTAACCATAAGTTTGCTGTTCTTAACTAAAAATGTTCTAAAAATGAAATTGACTCTTCCGTTAATGAGCGGGGGGGGAAGGTATCAACCCTCAAGCGGTCTGAAAAAGCACTGGATAAAGACTTAAGCCGAAAAATGTTTTCGCCAATTTTTTACAAGCACTGGATATAATGAGGTTTTGGCGGAAAAAAAATCCTCCCCCCTCAAGCCCACTGACCGTGCCCACATCTGATGAACGGCGATTAAAAAGGGAATTTTTTAGTAACTCACGGAACTACTTGTGCTTTGACACTGCAAACGTAGAGAAGGAAAATGAAAGAGAATAGTTTCACCACAACGGAGTCCATGATCAATTGAGCAATGCAATCCTGGCAGCAAAATAGTCAATTTCAAACTGAGCAACGCGTCTTGTTGTCGACGACTCCGAATTGTTGTCAATGGAGATTGATGAGAATATGCGGCATAAAACTTTTGTCAAGGACCAGTCGACGACCTGTCAGATGTATTGACGCTATTTGAACCTTTAACGCATTATAATTCCACGTGATGGAATTGGAGGTTATGACCATGAACTTCGCGGGTGAATATCTCTGTTCTGTGTAAAATCACATGTCCATCTTCGAATGTATGCATAGAAATTGACTTTCGCCTGCTTGAATATTATTTTTCTGCTCACGTGTCGTTCAGTTTTGAAATGAAGACGAAGTGACAAGCACTGGATAGAACTAGGTTTTGGCGGCAAAAATATCGTAGCAGAGCAAAGCAGTTCTAGTTCTTGTGGGCAAGTCCAAAAATTTATCATCTTTGTTCAATCCACAAGAATCTGAAAATATTGTTTGGCAAGAAAGGAATGAGGAGGCGTGCATATTTTCAGCTCAGTTTCATTCATTGCAAAAACTAACCATTGATATAGGATGCATGAATGAAACTTTTGAACCCTTCTCTTTGGTGCAACTGCGCCAAATCAAACACACCCACGACGAAGAAAATTACTCGCGTTGCTGCCCAATGATATGTTTGTCTCGGCAAAACAAAATAGTCGTCTGGGGAATGATACAAGCGAGACAAGTTGGCGTTTGTTTATTTAGGCGGATAACTAAATCCGCAATGAATTGCGCCTTTGTAAACATTGTATCATGAATGAAATCGCAATCGTAGTCCAGCTACACATGCTTTTGCCATGAATGAAACGCAGCCTACTATGCTCCCTTTTTGCACGTTATCTCGAAGAAGATCTGCTCAGTCTTTTGAGGATGAACCATCAGAAATTCAGTCTATCAGTAATCAGTCTCAATGGAAATTAGCGACTATTCTTCCAATGGAAAATAACACAAACAAATCAACAATCAATCAAGCAGAAAAGCGTCGTTTGGACTTGAAATGGATGACCGAGCTTCATGGAGTTGCTTCGTTTCTCAGCGCTAAGACGAGGAAAAGTCGAATGCTCTGGGGTCTGGTCATTTTTTCCTGTGTGACTTTGAGCGCATATTCTACATACTCGTTGATTGAAGAGTATAAAGGATATTCGACAGCAACGCGGATTACACTGCAACCGGTAAAGTGTTTTAAAATTTGTTTGTGCAGTAGCTCCAACTTGAATAAAACATTTTGAATTCTGCCTCACCAAACCCTTATCAGTAAGCGAAGCGGACAGCCTCTTTTCTCTGCTCATATTTCGAACATGTAAAATCACAAATGGAAATTCGATGAAAAAAATATTTCTAAGCAAACTGTTTCTTAGCAAACCTATTCTGAAGAAAAAATTCTGATGCAAGTTCAGACGCCTGTTTTTGCAGACAAAAGAGCTAATGTTTCCGAAAATCACAATATGTCCGAAAGTGTCTGATGCCTATCAATTGAACAAGATAATCGCGAGCATGGTTTCCTCAGCAATGCCGCCAATCGACAACATCACCGCCCATAATCTGATTTCTTTTGTGATCGCCGGAAGCGGTTTTGACAACTTCGAAACACTTATTGAACAGTGGACACCAGAAGACATCGACTTGTACGAAAAACTGTATGAATTATGGCGAGGGAACATGAGTGTAGGAGATTTCTTCACCAACGTTATGGAACGGAATGACTATCGTTGCGAAGATCTCTTCCCAGCAGATGGATGTTTCGTTAGCGGAGTTAAATTGAACTGTTGTGCAATTTTTCAACCGCACTACGTGATGCGAAGAGGAAGATGCTTTTCGTCGGGGAGACTGTATCAAAAAAATGTCGATGAAATGGGCAAGATCATTTTGAAAATGAACCACATGCCCAGTCCTCTGGTCGACCTCGATGGCCATGGACTTCAGGTGTATACAGGGTGTTCCAGATGGACCTGAGACATTTCAAAAATTCATATCTCGGCTCATTTTTAAGATACAGACCATTGTAAAGCTCATATTATCCGGTTTTTTATGCAAATTTTTTCACCTCGCAGGAGTCGTTTGCCTGCGGACAGCGATACAAAAGGTGTCATAACTTTGCTAAACGGCAATATGTTTTTTGCAATTTTTCACTCTAAAACTACAGTATACGAGCTACAAAACAAAAAAGAATCAAGAAACGAAAAAAATATTCTTTATTTGTTTTGCAGCTCGTATACTGTAGTTTTAGAGTGAAAAATTGCAAAAATACATATTGCCGTTCAGCAAAGTTATGACACCTTTTGTATCGCTGCCCGCAGGCTAAAAATTCCCGTGGAGTGAAAAAATTTGCATAAAAACCGGAGAATATGAGCTTTAAAATGGTATCTTAAAAATGAAGTCTGTATGAAATGAAGTCTGTATCTTAAAAATGAGCCGAGATATGAATTTTTGAAATGTGTCCGGTCCATCAGGAACACCCTGTATAATTGAAACGGCACAACCTAAAAAGCGATGTAATGCGTGAAACTCTGCATGAACTTTGTAAATTCTAGAGAACCAAAGATGCAACAGATATTTACTTTGATGTTTACATTTGCTCTTTTAAAATAATGTCATTCGCTCTGTTTATTAATTGTTCATTTTTGAGAATTCCAAAAAGCGACCGACGAAACATTCTCATCACTTCTGCTCTGCCCTATGTGAACAATGTGCCACACTTGGGAAATATTATTGGATGCGTTCTCAGCGCCGACGTTTTCTCACGGTGATGCCTCATAAATAACAATATTTCGCAGACATCATTGTTTAAATTTTAGATTCTGTCGGCTGAAAGACTACCAAACAATTTACATTTGCGGCACGGACGAATACGGTACTGCGACCGAAACGAAGGCGATCGAAGAGGGAATGACGCCCAAACAAATCTGCGACAAATACTTCGTCGTGCACAAGTCCATCTACGAATGGTTCAACATCAAATTCGACCACTTCGGCCGCACAACGACCGATGATCAAACTGAGTATGTGAAGCATTTTAATGAATTTGAGGAGTAAACGTTGAAGACTGCAAAATAACTGTTAATCTGAGGTCTAATTTCGAGTTCAGTGGAGGAAGGGGGAGACTGCAAATTAATATTTTTATTTTAGGTCCTTTAAAATATTTTGCTCCGCCAGATACTACAGTGTACTTGCTTGCCCCTTTTCTATCAATTCAGAGATATACGGCTTGAACATTTTGTGTCGAAAGTTTGCTAATCCACTTTTATCACGTCCGGCAGATAATAAAACCGATTACCGAACATTTTAGGATTGCTCAAGACATTTTTCTTCGTCTATACGAAAAAGGTCACATTTCGACGAGTACTGTCGATCAACTGATGTGTGTAAAATGTGAACGGTGAGAAATTACTTTTTTAGAATTTTGGGTTAGAGGCTTCCCTCTCAATCGGAAAATGCCATTTTACTGTATAACTGTTTAAATCGACTATAAATAATGAACATACACTGTAGTGTACTTTTTCATCATTATTGATCATCTTTTGCATAGTAATAGCCAAATTTATGCTATCAACATGATTGGGCATTGTTTCACGAGAAAAATCTATCAGTTTCACGGTAAATATCAGCAGTTCTCTGTTTATCATTACTACAGTCAGTGTCGAGCGCGTGGAGTATTCGATTTACACGTTACCACGCGTGGTTCCGCGCAATGTGCGTGATAGTGCTTCACGATATGGAGAATTGCGAAATGAGTGTGAAACAAGTGGTAGCAGCGGTGACAAGTGGTAGCTAATTAGTTTGGCGCGATTTGACATAATCGATCCAAATATTCCACGCGCTCGGCACTGTAGCACTCCCTCGTACAAGATGAGCAAAAGTAAATGTACGAAAACATTTTTTGATACCAAAATGAAACATTCCAGCTTTTTGGCCGATCGCTTTGTCGAAGGAATCTGTCCCGTGGACAGCTGTCGATATGTGGACGCCCGCGGAGACCAATGCGACAAATGTGGCCTACTAATCAACGCCGTCGATCTTATCGAACCGCGATGCAAATTGTGCGGAGACCGACCAGTGATTCGCTCGTCGGAACATCTCTTCCTCGACCTCGACCATCTCCAGAGTTCAGTCGAAGCGCATCTCGAAAAAGTCTGGGCGGATCGTCATAGCTGGTCGGTCAATTCAATCGCCATCGCGAAAAGTTGGTTGAAACAAGGACTGACCAAACGCTGTATCACCAGAGATCTGCAGTGGGGCACCCGTGTCCCTTTGGAAGGATTCGAGAATAAGGTACCGTATTTCGAATGGAACAATGCATAATAATTCATCTTGTTATGGTAGCGTACATCGAAATGAAACAAAGAGCAAATGACATTTATGAACTTTTAATTTGGTCCGCAATAAATTATTTCAATTTCCATCTTCGCAATAATACGATACAGGCATTTTTTTTCGATATTTCACATCAGCAACTCAAGTTTACGTGAATTATACAATTTTAATGCGCAGCTATTATGTCATTGTATCAGGCTTGAATTGAATAAATAATAACTGATTTTTAGGTTTTTTACGTCTGGTTCGATGCGCCCATCGGCTATTTGTCGATCACAAAAACGTATGCCGGTGAACACTGGGACAAGTGGTGGAAAAATCCAGAAAACGTTGGTTTCGTTTTTTTTAGAATTAATGTTGCATGAATAAGCAAAATAAAATACTGAAACAAATGGATGGTGATTTCACATACTTTATCTCATATTATTCAAAATGACTCCCAAATGCGATGTAATATCAAAACTCTGACTCGAACTCGTTTCATATTTTTAACCAAGGGTGTAAGAGGGGAAGTTTCCTGGTTAGGGCGAAGTGACAACTTTATTGACCCTCCCCTCTCGACCACAGCGCCTACCGTACCTGCCTGCCCCCACCAAGTTTGAAACTCGAGATGTCATTTCAGTAAATTTCAGGTCGAATGTTACAATTTTGTTGGAAAAGACAACGTCGCTTTCCACGCGGTCATGTTTCCCGCGACACAGCTGGGCGCCGATGACAATTACACCATCGTCCGACATTTGTGCGCCACCGAGTATCTCAACTACGAAGGCACCAAGTTCAGCAAATCGCGCGGTACAGGTGTGTTTGGCGACGATGCGCGAGAAACTGGAATCCCGGCCGATGTCTGGCGCTTCTATCTACTCTACATTCGCCCTGAAACGCAGGTACAGTTGTTTCTCTTTCGATGGAGGTGGGAATTTAATTTTGACGAAATAAAAAGCGACTAAAACAAGTACTTAGACCTGGTGCATTACTGCACTGCTTTGCCGTGTTTCAAAATTTTCAATCCCATATTTTATTTGGAACGTCTATTTTCAGGATACTCAGTTTTGCTGGACTGACTTTGCGTTGAAAGTGAATACAGAGTTGCTAAACAACCTTGGCAATCTTGTTCATCGAGCGCTCAACTTCATCGCCGCCAACTTTGACCATCGCATCCCTGAGATGACGCTGACCGACGCGGATATCGATTTTCTGGTAGAAGCAAACCATCTTGTCGCCGACTACGGCCGACTGCTCGACTCTGTTCATCTTCGCGATGGACTGAGCAGCATCCTTCACCTTGGTCGACTCGGCAACCAATACATTCAGTCCAATAAACCGTGGGCGCTGCTGAATGGTTCTGCCGATGAACGGTACTTTTTTCACCGATCTGTACATAGGTGTAAATGGGGTCCGAGGCCGGCTACACCCTGGCAGCCCTCCAAAAGAGGGGCGGTACCAACCATCTACTTTTCGTGTCGAGGTTTTGGCGCAAAATTTTTAAAAAGTCCAAAGAAATTTCGCCACTACATGGCGAAAGTCCATTCTATTCTGCACTTGTTTGGCGTTTCGCCGAAGGAAGTGGGATGGGATAGCTAACTACACCTTGAACCGGAACCAGAGAGGGTACACTCTAAACCCCGTTTCATAAAAATTATGAAAAATTTTATGGGATTCCCTCCAGCTCAGAGTTTCATAGAAATTATGAAAAATTTCGTGGAAAATTAATGAATTATTTCATAAATTT
>JAQGCX010001069.1:0-12432 GCA_034700205.1 Plectus parietinus
GCCGCCGCCAAGGATTTCGCACGCGTTTCCATGGAACCGACCAATGAGATTGAAACTGCAATTTGCAATTTGCAATTTGCAAGTGTTTTATGAAATAGGCCCCTGATCGCAATCTCAACCATCAAAATTGGACAATATTCGAAAACAACCTGCTATTCTTGCTCCTCAGCTACAATACGAACAATCTAGGGACATGGTGCATTCAGTACGCTATCCTTTCGAAACTAGTGTCCCCAAAGAATTCGTTTTGTATTATGGAGTAGCTGTTCATAATTTGGAATTGTTGTGCGAATGATTGAATGTTCGCATTGCTGGGTCAATCGAAGTCGCTCACTGGTATCTTTTTTCAGATGATGCGCGTTCGTATTGATTACCGTATCCTTCCGCACCTCTGTTGTATCCTGATTTACCGAACTGATAAGGCAATGAATTAATGTTTACGATTCTGCCCAGCTATGATATCGAATATATGTATTATCGGCGGCAGCTTCATTCGATCGGGTCAAAAGCATAATGTATCACTCTGTCTTGTAGCGGCTGGCGCGAAATTACGGTTTTTGGTGGGAGGACAAAAAGTGCGCGTTGTGAACAGAATGTTGGCAAGGCACCAACGCGCAACTCTTATTTTACACCCTTTTGTCACGAACCGATTACGAAAATATGAAATAGTTTGCGTGGAGGGATCGGTTTGGATGCTGTGATTTTTATTGTATCACTGTTTTGATCTGGTTGTGCATTGTGCGTGTGATGTTGTTTTCGCTTCGTTAAATTTGACGCATTTTTCATGCATGAAGAACGGTATTTTTTCAAATTACCGCCAAGTCACGATCATGAGTCCGATTGCGACAAAACTTTTTCAAGCAATACCTCAACATGCCCTCTTCATTCGCAATAAGCCGCATTTAAATCGGTTTTTATATAAGAAGTTTTTTTCGATATTCTCAAAATCTTCTCAGAACATAGTTGCCAACCTAATAATAATCTAATAAAATGTACAACTGTTCATACAAAATTTTGCAACGGATAGCGTGCATTTTTCAGCACAAAGCACTTGTGAAAAAGATGAAGATATTGTGGTAGTTGTCTGTCGGCGTGTGTAAAGCCGCGTTTACAGTGCGCCCACAAACCAGCAATCCAGCAATCCAGCAATCCAGCAATCTAGCAATCCAGCAATCCAGCAATCCAGCAATCCAGCAATCTAGCAATCCAGCAATCCAGCAATCCAGCAATCCAGCAATCCAGCAAACGAGCAGACCAGTAAACCTGCAGGCCAGCAAGTATATTGTCAGAATTTTTCGATCGGTTAACCACAAAAGTAATGTTTGGTCCCACCACGAAAAGGATCAAACGCGAATTTTAACTGATGTGTTGCGTTTGCTGGCGATAGGCGCATTCGATTTAGCAGAACTGTGAATTGAGAATTCTTGACATACAATTGTAGTTTGTCACAAGACATTTTACATCAATTTTCAACAAAAACCTTCAATTGTTTTCGATTTCGTGCAGTCTTTTGTTTTCTAACGGTGGGAACAGTGAGCGTGCGCGGTGACCGCATGCGGCGCACATAATGAGGTCCCGCAACGAAACTTGCAAATCCTACTTTTCACGAATTCCGGCTATACGGTGCATCTTTTACGCGTCTCTTAACCGTCGAACAAATTCTGACTATAGTTACAATGCGCCCGCAAATCAGCAGACCAGCAGCCGAGTCATCACGATTCATGACAGACGCTTTGTTGTAAGACTTTGTGCGATATGGCTAATTATGGATCCAGCAAACCAGCAAAATGTCTAGCGCAATAGGCGTTCTATTTGCTGCTCTGCTTGTTTGCTAGTTTGCGGGCGCATTGTGAACGCGGCTTAAATGGATGTAACTATAAAGACACATTTTCACCATGTAAGTAACCCAACCATCCAGCGTCCTAAATTCAGAGGCGCGCTGCCAGATCGACTGAGACCTCAGTACTGCTTGGTAACTGGAAGCAAACGTCAGAGGCGAAATGTATACAACGCAAAAGCCAACCAGACTCGATGGAACTCGAATCCACACTTGTAGATTACTCGTTTACTGTGCTATCCATTACACTACGGACCCGGTTAGGCGGGGCGTCATAATTAGGGTTGCCCTGCGTTGTATGACGGGGCGTTATAATTAGGGTTGCCAGACGTCCTGTTTTCAACAGGACTGTCCTTCTTGTTGGGTCCCCTGTCCTTCAATTCAGCGTCCTGTTGAACAGGACGCAAAATGTCCTTTTGATTGCACGCGTACTTCTCGTTCTGTTTTTCCGATATTACTTAAGTGAGCACAAAATTTAAATTTTGAATCTGTGTCTTTTGTTATTAAAAATTAGCGTCCTTCTTTTTCACTTTAGACTTCTGGCAACCCTAGTCATAATGCACACGCTCACTGAAGCCATAATCATATTGTAACCATAATCACTGAAGCCCGAATGCGTTTATCCAGTTCTAACTATTTATTTAGGTGTTGCATGGGCGATACCTTACTTCGTTGGGTTGGACAACGCTACTTTGTAACTGATCAGTTGTATATTACGCAAAATAGTTCACAATGCACTCAACCAAGTGGCTCGCATTCGGCCGCATCTTTTATTTTTAAAACGATCCAAATCCGACCAATACTCGCTTCTCATTTGTTATTTGAGAAGTGCAAACAAATGATGGAACATTCTATTTTGATATGAACAAAGAACGAAGCAACTCGATTTGATATTGATGCAGTCTTGGTCTTGATTCAATAGTTACAGGTTCGAACGATCTATTGATGACGAAAGAGCTTTCTAAAGTTAAAGATGGGCTTCTTCAGCAGAGAATCGAGCGCTCCCATCATTCGTTTGTTGCCGGGTTGAATTGGTTTATATTGCGACGATCCATCGACGAACGGATTCATTTGGTAGTCTTCTTCCGTCACTGGTTGAAGAAGGACGGCAAACACTAAATATTTTAGTTAGATGGAATAGAGCAAGCCCCTCTACTGTAAAAAACTTTGCGTCGAGACCGGGTGTCCTGCGCTTCAGCGTTGCGATATATAAATAGTACCAAGATTCGTGACGAGAAACGCAAGTTCGCACAGTGGATCGTTTCCTATCAATTTAAGGCGAGGCGCAATTCATGCCCAACAGGTCATGACTCAAAAATCCTTTTTTATCGCGTTCTCACCAATTACCACCAATTACCGTACTTCCGCCCTGAATCGCATTGAGACTGACAGAATCATGTTCGATACAGTATGCTTTTGACCCGGTCGGAGTTTGGAGCCGCGGATAGTACGTGGGGTGCCGCCAACACGACGATCAGGAAGTAGATGCAACAATTAGAAAATCATGTAAGTGAATGCCGAAATTCAAGAATAACCATGATCATATGTTGAAGGAGAGTTGGGGATCACCAAGTTTTCGTTGAAAGGCCAATTGAAAAATTTTTGAGATTTTGGCGACCTTTTTTTAAAAATAAAGTCGCCAGGGGAGGGAGAGCTTTTCCCAAACGTGTTTCTCAGGAACAAAATTTTTTTGGGAATTTGGGGGGTATATACCCCCCCAGCCGGGGATCGCTACCACCCCCACCGGGAAAAACGTGGCCATGTCTGATCATAAGTGACTTTAAAAAATCACAAAGCACATCAACGCATGCTTGGAGGAAACATCAATAGTTTGAAAGTGTATTTTTTGAGAACGAAGTACCTGCTTCATTTCGTTCAAATTCTTTCGTTCATGAACGGAGAATGACGCTAAAGGTCGCACTAACCTCTTGCTTGTTCCCGCTCATCGTTTTCAATCAAGTTCATTTGGCAGCAGACAGCGATTGAAAACACAACGACGATGGTTGTTACTACAGAATGGCCCATGATCGTGCTGGACCAGCTGGAGAGATGATATACTAATGCTATCCGAAAGCCGGAAGCGTCAAGGAATGAATTCTTTTCGTGAAAAGGTAATTATAAATGTGCGCTAAATGTGCATGTGCGTGAATTCGTTGGAAAATATTGCCCGCCCTCATGTGCGTGTGGTCGTGCGGTCGGATGCGTGGAACCTCTTGACTCTTGAGTGACGAATTATTTCCATGAGAAACTGAGAAATTAACTCGCGTTCGTTGATGACAAGATAGCCTTCAGGCCCAGATAAACATTGCCAGCAATTCTAACCTTCACAAACCACTCCACACTTGCCTTTATTTTGTGTCAACCTGATAAAACAGTATTTTTATAGCAAAACATTCCCTCAATTATCACATGAGGCACTATTACACATAAATTTCCGTTAATACTTCAGTTTAACTGTTTAATGGGATAAACTGAACTGGGACGGTGACGAAGTATGTATACTAAAAATGTCCACTGACACATGTGAATGCAGCACAATCATTTTTCGTTACGCTATTGTGGTGATTTGGTCAGCACACAGTAATTTTTTTTTGGGATGTACATTTTTTTGCAGCAATCGCGTAGAATGATTGGCTGCTTCCTGAGAAGTTAGTTTAGCTGCTCTTCGCTGCTTTGCTGTCCAAATGACCTTTGCAGCAATGGGGCCGACAACTTGCAGGACAACAAGTCTTGATGCATTTCTGAAAAAAATGCACATTAACCGATATCGCTCATGATTCCGCGTTGTGCGGTAAATTTGGTTGCTTGTTACGGTACCAAGCGCCGTTTGAACTGAAAAACGTGTGAGTGCTTATGGGAATCAATACTGGTTATATTTGACACCAAAAGCTGATTGGGATTTCAGCTACAGTATAATATCAGTGCGTTTTCGTATTTGAAAAGATTAGCGGACTCAATAATACTGAGTGGGTGACGATAAGTGAATGGATCGGGAAGTAAGCGGATTACAATACTGTATATCTCGTCCAAAAGACAGGTATGACGTATATTTTGAAAGTCCTCAACCGAACGCGAACAAGTAGCAGAACTAACTCAAAGCTTACCGATGCACTGAAGAAAACGTTCGGACTGCCACTCCATACGTTTGTTGAGAACCGAAGGGCGCAACGATTGATTTCATGAATGTACGTGTAGAAGACGACAGGGAAGCCGCGTAACAGGGAGTCTTTGATGTCAACCTGAAAAGCACAATTGAACTAAATGTTCTACTCATGATACTGCATTGAATTTTAAAAAAGTAAATTGGAATTTGATCACGCAACGATAATAATAGCTCTTTCTCTCTCTCTCTCTGATACCGAAGTCAGAGTCGCCATAATATGGGCATGGCACCACTTTTTCGTGGTAACCATAATGCTGGGTGGGACATCATATTTTTGTTGTGGCTGCTGTTTGTGTCCGAACTGAGAATAGTAGGTAAAAGTCGTACATTTCAACGTACGGAACCCTTCTCCGGCTGGACCGATTTTTGATGCATTCTTTGCGAGGAACGATGCAACAGCCGATAACCAGGGCCGGATTATATATGGGCCACATGGGCCACGTGGTCCAGGCCCCCTCCGGCGTCACCCATCAACCAAAATTGCAAAATTATGTTGAAAAATTTGCCTTAAGCTATGCAAAAGTTGAAAAAATTTTCCGCTGTCGTTAAGAAACATCAAAATTTTGCCTACGGCTGCAAAAACGTTACAAAAAATTTTTTTCCTGTGGCGCTCAAAACTGAAAAAATTAACCTGCAGCGATACTTTAGGGGCCCCATTAAATTTGTGGCCCAGGGCCCCCGTATGCTAAATCCGGGCCTGCCGATAACAATAAATAATTAGTTACAGTACCAGGCATTCTGCTGGCTGACTGGCTTCGTTGACGGCGATGACGGTAGCCAAAAGCAGAACAAGTACTTTGCACATTGTCTAGGTGTCTGAAGAGGTATTTGGAAGCAATCTGGGATTGAGTCTGCGTTCGTTGACAAATATTGGCCTTTTATCTTAAGATTTTCTCTTCTAGAGACGGGCAGGAATGCCATTTGCGTGATTCAAATCCGTGTCCTCCCTCTCATGCGTGAGTGAAGGAGCAATTAATTAAAAATCCTTTGCTATTTTTCCCGATTAATCTGGCGATTTCTGACCGAAATCCAACGTCATCTTGAGTCCGCGAGTGTTAATCGGCTTTCACACTTGATTGAAAATGATAACATCTACATTCGTATCGTGACGCAAAGGTCGTGTTGATGCTGTTGATGCCGTTGAAGATGCACGATCACCACTACTGTGATTGATGGTTTGCACGTCCAAGCGTGTTTTTGCAGTCGCGTAAATCTGTGAGTATGACGACTGCAAGTCAACAAGCCGCTGCGCTATCACGAAATGTCATACATTTTGCACTTTACAAGCAAATTGATCATTTGAATTCTGGCAAACAATTATTTTAACGTTTATCTATTACTGTACAAATTTATTGTTCGCGGGATTTTTTACACTCGATAACCGTTCATCATTGAACTGTAAACTGCTACAGGATGTCTTACAACTCTGTGGCACTCCTCTAGCGGTAGTTCTGAGTTTTTTTATTCGAAAGAAAATAAAAAAACTGGACTAGTTGCTAAAATTTCAGCCCAGTTGATGCATAAATCGCTGAGAACGACGCAATTGAGTGCACTGCACCAGAAACACTCTTGTCTTGACGTAAAAACATGTTTCACGGCAAACAGCCTGTTGTATTACCGTATGCCGTAGCGCGTCTTGCATCAATGTCAAGCAATGTCCAAAGTTTTTTTGCTAAAAACCAGTGATGTTCATGGGCCGGCCCACAGCCCACGGCCCACCCAGGCCCACGGGCCGGCCCACGACCCACTGAGTTGAAATTATGTACCTACAGTATCTGATTCTGGTGATCAGGAATGCATTATATGACTCTTTTTTGACAAGGTGACATTTAGATGTGGTGTTTCATTTTGTGGCAACTTGTGTCTTGTGTAGATAAAATTGCACGTTTGCAGAAAATTTTGCATGATTAGGACCGGAAAGAGGCCCGCGGGCCGGCCCACGGAAAAAAGGGTGTGCCGTTGACCGGGCGGGCCTGATTTTCTGTTTTTGACCGGCCCATGAACATCACTGATATTAAGCTGTTTTCAATTGTGACGAAATGATGGCCGGCAACCTTGTTGCGTTTACTCTCGTGCTCGACTCTCTAACACCATACGAAACGGCACAGACGATCGCTTTGTATAAACTTGATTATTTATGTGTAGTCACAGACACAAACGACCCGCGCTGCATGCGGTCGGCTTTATTAGACACAGAACGAGCAGAAAATCTGTCATTTACGATTGACACTGGTGCATCATTCACTGCATATGAGCTACAAAATTTTGTTCAAGCTGAAATGTCATTTGTTATTCAGTCGTAATCCTTTCAACGGCTTGAATAGAGTTGAAAAACCGACTGCAATGGAATGAACTTTAGACAGCTGAAAGAGCAAAACGGTATACCGAGGTAGTAAAATACATCTTTGTTATAATGAGCAGATTTTCTCGATTATTTCGGCAAATTTCCATCTCATGTCGTTTCATTATTTTGATCGCTATATTCTGGCTTCTTGTGTTCAAATTTTATCAACTCTCACTGAGATATCATGATGTTCGTCATGAATTAATTAAACATCAAGAATCTGCTCAACTACAAGCGACCGAAGCGTCATTTTGCGCTGAAAATCGTGGCAATTATTCACATTTAAAAGCAGATATCAAAAATCAGCCGGAACTTGTAGAATTTCTGGAAACTATGCAAACAGTTCCTCTTATACTAATTGACCAGCAGATTATTGAACAGCTTTTAAATGAAGACTCAACTGAGCATCATTCTGTGAAAGCAAGCGACTATTTTCATTTGGCATTGCATGAGACAAACTGGTATTGTCTGGAAGGTGCTGTTCCGGTAGGGATATTTACTTTATACTTTAAATAGGATAAAACTGCCTTAAACCGGACAACTCAATTTATTCCAACATGACAGATCGCAAGGGAGATTTTTTTACCAGCTTGTAGATCACTCTGAGCTCTGCGAATACAACGCTCAACCTTTCCTGGACCAATTGTCATATTCGAAAAAATTAAGGTGTTCGGTTTCAGGCAGTTTTACCGTATACGTACGGATATATGTGTTCTGTTTAGAAAATGAAGGAATGGCAAGTGGAAATAGAAAAATCAGCCATAGCTTTCGAAAATAAGCAAACATCAAGTGTCAAAATATTGGTCAGTAAATTGATCAATAAAGGAGTCGATAATCAGATTATAATTCCATTTTCGGGCACATTTTTGCAAACCGACAAACGCATCATTGCTTTCGTAAGAATAAATGAAAAATTTCTGATTGAACTGAATGGTGCATACGTATTTGTTCCGACTAATCTCCGATTGTTTCTTCAACGAGTAAGAAGAGGATATTTTATCGATTGCAAGCAATCAACAAATAGGATTGAACCGGAGGAAATAAACTCAAAAGCCATTGGAGACTTGGCGAAAGTGAGAAACTTTGTCGAAGAAATGGGAGCCATGTTTTATCTCGAAGCTGGAACGTTACTTGGTAAAGGAAAACTTACTTTTTGATGTATTTTGTATTTGCTGTATTTTTCGTTTTAAAAAATTTGTGAAATTTTTTAGGATGGTACCGTGATTGTTCGATAATCCAGCACACAACAGATTTGGACGTCTCTGTTCCGTTTGAATATTTTACCGAATCATTCAATAAGAGCATTTTTAGCATTGATTTGTTCAAAGTGTGGAAGCAGTTCGGCCGAGTTAGCGAACTTTTTTTAGAATTGGTCCCGTAGGTGTACGTAAGGGGGGGGGTTGGGGGGTCCCGTAGGTGTACGTAAGGGGGGGGTTGGGGGGTCCTGTAGGTGTACAAAGGAGGGCAGGATTTTCGACCCGCCCTTGGAAATCGGCCGAAGGTCAAAAAAAAAACGGTATCTTAAGTCAAAATTTGAAATATTTTGAATTTGCGTCCAAAAATACCGTAATTTTGCCTAATTTGCATATAAAATTTTTAGGATTTCCGACCACCCTCGGTACTTAGCATTTGTATTTTCGACCCCCTCTCTCTGATTTTGGGTTTTGGATTTCCGACTACCCCCCCACCCTGGAACCCCAAGTACACCTATGGTTGGTCCCTATATTAAATTTTCTTGCAAAGTTTTAGGTGAATGACAGTCTTGAATTTGCCACTTTTCTTGGTCCATTCGGGCGCGGCGAGAAATTGGATATATTTTTCAATTATCAAAACCACGCTGCAAATTTTTCTTCTATCGGTGGATGGGGACCGCCGAATTATCTGATGTGGTAAGCAACTGATTTTAGAAAAGAGCGCTTCAATAATTCATTAAACTTTATTTACTTTTCGCTATTCTTCCAAATTCCATCAGTCGTCCGCAAAGTTTCTGTGCTCTTAATTACCATATCTAAGTGCCACTTCTTCTCCTGTGTAGTGTTGACTTTTTGGCTAATTATCTTGAATTTGATCCTGAATTATTAAATTAATCTAAAATCAGCAAAAAATGTATGTATTTTCTGTTTGCGCCATGTTGTAGAGATTTTAATTGTATATAACATGGCACAAACAGAAAAATGTACGCTTTTTTTGCTGATTTTAGATTAATTTAACAGTTCAGGAGCAAAAATCAAGATAATTTGTTAAAAAGACAATACTGCTCCTGTGATAAAAGGCACGTGCAGTCTGTATTACAGGTATGAACTTCCACTAAGAGCGGGATACTGCTCGGGTGATTTGTTCGGGCACCTTTTTGCGGTACCCTGTAATGTTGAAGAATGGCTACTGGCAACTTATGGGAAAGATTTCATGATCAAGCAGGCATTTGACTGGGAAAGAAAGAACGGAACTTATCCCGGTCCAGTTAATTATCACATCTATGGCACATTTGAAAATAGATTGGTGGCAAAAGGATTTTTTAAGCATTCATTGTACGGAACATAGCTTTGTTGAGTTATATTGTCAACTTTGTGTTCACACTAGGTATATTGTTGCATACGGTATGTTTGTATGTAAAAACTACGCAAACAATTTTCTTCTACCGTTGCTTAAAGCATGAAAAGATATTTCGATATAGAGTTTAGTGTGCCATTGATATAATTTGCAACGCAACAACTTCAAAACATTCAAACACTTTGCAGCAACGAGACTTTGCAGCAGTTCTTGTTCAAAGCAAGGCCGAAATATTCTCAATCTCTACCCAGGCAATTAATAGCAGAGTATTAGTGGTTGATTGCAATAAAAACTTTAAATGATAATTCAAAATGGTTCAGACTCAACATTTTGCCCATTTGCACGCAACTGAAACTCTCTCAAGTATATTGTCAGCAACATAGCGCAAATCATATATTGTGACCGAGGTGCCATCTGAAGCATTGTCCGAACAGTGAGTAGTGACAATTTAAAATACACTTGCATGATGTCATCGATATTGAATGTTGGATGTTGGAGTATGTATGTATGTGTGCGAAGTGAACACGACGTGAGAATGCATTTTCTTCGCAGCACGCGTATGTAATCAATTTTCCTAAACCAGTCGCTCAGTAAACCAACTGGGTTCGGTCCTGTCCCGTTCTGCTGGCGTGTTTGCTGTGTACTCATTGTGATTCAATCGCAACTTGCGTCAAAGTGGTTAGACTCAGGCCCGGATTATACATGGGCCACATGGACCCCCCGGCTTCCAGTCATTTAAGGAGGGTCCCCTGGCCTCACTCATCAACAAAATTCCAAAATTATGCTGAAAATTTTACATTCAACTATACGATAGTTTCAAAATATTTTCCGCTGCAATTAAAATCATGAAAACTTCGACTCCGCGTCGAAAAATGTCATATGTCAATGTCAATTTTGTCAATTTTGTCAATGTCAATTTTTGCCTCCGGCGGTACGTTAGGGGGCCTTCCCATTAAAGCAGTGGCCCAGGGCCCCCGTACCCTAAATCCGGGCCTGGTTAGACTGCTGTGCATTTTTGCATTGCTTCTCATTCTTTACAGAGATTCACATTTACATTTTGAACTGAAATCTTTTCATTTTAGTTCCGTCTCGATCGCTGCAATGTTGCTTTGCTTGCTTATCTTTCGATTCTAAGTGTGTTCTCAACGATTATTGACGCTAACAATTCAGAACTACTCGACCAGAAATCTTGCAACGGAACAATGACCGAACGAATTCGTCTCTTTAATTCCTCTTCGACAGCTGAAGATGTGCTGAAAGGAATTGACTTGACTGGCAAGACAGCGCTAATCACGGGGACAAATTCTGGCATTGGTGAGTACAGGGTTTTCTCGAAAATAAGGCTTATTTTCCGACCCCGACCCCACAGATCGCCCTGGGGTCGAGCCCGACCTGACCCCGACTCCGCAGGTCAAGTCGACTCCGACTCATTACTGTGTATTAGTATAGAAAGTAAATGACATTTAAATGCTTTTAGTACATTTAAATGTAGTGTTTCCACGATACGAGAAATTTATCGTTCGATACGAGACATATCGAACTAATCGTATCGGTCTATTTCTTGAACCAAAATTTTTCGGTATTTCTCGTATCGTCCATTTCTCGAACCTAATTTCTCGAACATTATCGTATCGTTTAATGCTTTCTGAGGAAAACATGACATTTTACTGAAGGTTTGCGATAGTAGTTGTTGATAATTGGCTAATATGGCATCATACTGGCAGCTCAAACTTGCTCGCTGACAGCAGTTAGGGCTGATAGCAGGTTTTTTCCCATTGTGCATTTGTAATGAGTTGCGCGCGAGCGAAAATGGCGTCTGCAAATTTCTGGTTCGAGAAATATCCAACCATCTATTTCTCGAACCAAAATTTTTCGATATTTCTCGGATAATTTCATATCATGGAAACACTATTAAGTCCATGGGCTTATTTTCCGAATTCGTCAGCAGGCTCAATTTTTGTATTTCTCGATAATAAGCTCAGGGCTTATTATCGAGAAAACCCGGTAACTGCTGCATGAGACATTACCGTTTACTGCACAGTTGTATCCAGTGTTTCACTGAGTTAAAACACAGTTAAAACTGTAATTAACAGGTTAATATAAACAAGTTTTATTAAGGTGTCGAAACTGCTCGGTCTCTTGTACTTCATGGAGCTCATGTCGTGATGGCAAATCGAAATATTCCCGCATCGGAAAAACTTCGGGACGAAATCTTGGCAGCAAAAGTAATCGTGTTTTTGACTTAACCAGATAACAGTTTACTTTCAGCCTAACGCCAAAGTCGACATTCTGCCCATTGATCTGAGCTCGTTGAAAAGTGTCAAAAAAGCTGCCAATGAGTATATATCGAAAGGCTGGTAAGGTTTCATTATGTGATTATTGTTTCAGTCTGTTTAATCTTCTACTGTATCATCGCTTGAATTACCACACTATTGGAGGGAATGAACATACTTGTAGCCGGGTGAAGTTAGGTGGGAACCATAGCTGTAGCTGGGTCTGAGGCCAAGGGGGTGGGGGGGGGGGGTTGGTACCGTATTT
>JAQGCX010001070.1:0-12431 GCA_034700205.1 Plectus parietinus
TTGTTTTAGCACACACTACCACGCAAGTAAGCTACGCAGTTCTGCGTAGTCAGCTCTCATGTTGGCGTGTGCTCAAATAATTGATACACTGAATGTGCACTTATCCGGGTTCGACTGTATATATAAGTTCTCTCACTTCTGACTAAAGTACGGTGTATTTGTGTGTAGAAAATTTGACTTACTGAAGAGTAATGTCTCGGTTGTAAACGCTGACCGACAGGTAATCGTAGTAGTCTTCAGGTAAGAGTTCTCTGAAAGCGCTCATTAATCAGCAACAATTTAGACACACGCTCGCGCCAAAAGTAAAAAAGATTGATTGCAATCCAAATTGATTCGTTCAGTTTTATTATTCATAAGCGTCATACTAGCTCTTTTACATCCTGCGAAGGATATAATATGGCAAGAAAGTGGGCAAAAACACTCCCATTGGGAAGCAGTTGGTAAAAACAAAACAGGCGATTTCAGCTCGATACAAGTTTATAAGAAGACAAGATAACACCGTGTTTGTCACAAATGGTTACGCCATTTTAGCAGGAAGTATAGCTACGTAACCACTACGTTGACAAGAGGTGGGTCGCAGACAACAGAGGGCGGATGTACGCATATGTAAAAGATAACATGCAATGCAGCCTAATGTTCCCCAAAAAGCCAATGATAACAAACACCTAACAAAGCAGAACACTTCTGACAACACTATCAACTGTATCAAATAATAGTACTATCGATACAGAAACAGATCCTCTAATGATCAAGACGAAAACCACAACCAGTGGCACTGACAAATACTGATGTGATATGTGATGCTCAAATCACGAGTTTAGATGAGACAGCAGCTGGGGTATGATTACACTGCACAACAGGACGGCTTATCTTGAAGATTTATTTGAAGAAAGGCAGTAAACTGAATATACGTGATTGCACGTGTGTACGATGGCCTACGCGCTGTCCACAAGTTGTAGGCCCGCCTATTTTAGATAATAACATTAGTACTTGCAAGTTGTTACCAACCAAACATCAATGTCATCATGATCAGGCCATTTCCGCATACATCGGGTCAATCGATCAAGGTATACACTACATAAAGTAGAGTTCAGAGTCGACTTGGGAAAGTAATGTCAGCAAGAGAGAGAGGTCCTACCTTACTGACGCCACCCATACGCTGAGCAGCTATTAAACGAATGAGCACCCGGTAAAATGAACAGCGATTTAAATAGTGAACCAGAGAACAGAACAGAAGTGAATGTTGTCTGCTCAGCACAAAGAGAAACCCATCCCAGACAACCAAACACCATGAAATGCCCACGCCTAGTGAGATTTAGATAATTGAAATCGAAAATCAGACCAAACAAACAAATACTGCGGGTCGCACGGTTTTGCAGGGGAAGCCCCAACCCCAGACGAGGCAATCAGACGCATACATTATCGGAGCTAAATTTAAACCCATTTCTACACGGCGCTCAGTAATAGGCAAGCCTCGCGTCATCTGTGGGGGCAGACAAGCTCGTCTGTAGCTGTAGATATGGGCGTGAAGGGGGTTTTTAAATCAAAAATAAGACACTAGCCTACGACTCAAGATTGCACTGCAGTCTGAGGCCTGAGGTGCAGGATCGTCAGACGCAAACAAGCTCCAAAGTATCTATCTGCACGCTTCGCGCAGAATTGCTGGCACAAGCTTTGCGCGCCAAACAAATTAGCACCACAGGTTGAAGGGAATCTTAGTATTTTCAAGTCTTATTATTTTCAAGAAAACCCGCTTGGAACGTACACGGCCCAGATATGAGCACATTGGCACGTACGAAATCAGATCGCATCATAATATAGATATTCGGGCTAATTGAGGGGGGCGGAAGAGCGAGTGGAGAGACACGGTTATTAAAATTCGGCGTCCAACGACAGAACTTGTTGCCGGCGACACAACATCGCGAATTCTGGTCCTGCACGTGCGTCATTGGTGGATTGTTGGTGGGCAGATCTCACGCGCCGGCGACTTCGCTGTTCATAATCATTCGCCACGCCACGCAATTTCGAATATGGCTTACACAAACTGTAGTCCAACTGCATCACATACCAAACCACCACTACTCATCATTTCCCCAACCCCAAGCGGAAATTGAACATAATTTCAAGTTGACAAAAGAACTAAGTTTTGATTCCATCGATGACATACGCTGATGGAAAATGATGTCATCCTATTGGTCGTTTTAGCTATCGACTAATCACAAGCAATTGGGACTACTGAACGATTTCAATTTAGAACATGAGCTGAACTAACTAACAACGGCAAATTTGAGGTGCGCTGAGCAAAACTGCTAATAAAATCTGAATCCGCTATCTCACAACAACTGCAAGAAGCCGCAAGGGGCAACCGTACTTGGCACAAGCTGACATTTTTCAGCAAAACATCGCAATCTATTTGAAAAAAGATCGAATATTTGAAGGAGTGCGGGTACTTCTGGCGATGGAGTGTTTTTTTGATCGAAAGAGCGATGACATCACGCGAAAATGACGCGCGATCATTCATTCAAGTGCGCGCGGCCAAAGTGCATATCAGAGAGCACAATGGGCTCCGTTCCTGCGTTTTAATGGTCGCATATGGCTGTGTGGAAATTGGAAGGGTACTGCGGAGAATTTGCCTTTCAGTGATCATGAATATATACCGTATTTGCACACAACAGCTTATGAATATTTTCGTTCAAGATAAGTTGCTAAGCAATATCATGGGACTTGCTAAAGAAGCTAATCCCACCGTGACGTGATATGGTTAAGAAAAGATTCTCTGACATAGGAGCAATAATGTCATGGACAAATATTTTCTCATGTCAATAGGACAAACATGGTGCACTTCCCTAAGCGCATGATCTATGCTTAGTGTACAAAGCGCTTTTTACATGTGCAAGACATCGTGTAGGTAATAATTCTACCATCGAACGACCGGATTTTGATCTTTGTAGTTGAGCAAATAACAAACAAGACAAAGAGCGCACGCTATCAGCGTCCATAAATAGCCCGTGCCGGCACTGTCAATCTGAGCAAGTATTTCACACGGTCGGCGTCGACCAAAGGAATGCAAGAGATCGATTAGGCGATAGGAGAGCGCGCTTGGGGTCAGTCAAATATGCGATCGATCAGTGGACAATTGAAGATGGAAATGCACCAATTTAGCCTACAGCGCGAGGATCGTAAATGGGCGAAGCGCGCAAAAACCGTGTGATATGCGTACAAATTGCTGTGTCGCATCGTATACAAGATTTTCTGCTGTATAACAGATGTTTGGGCGCTTCGCGCACGCGTCTAGCAATTTGCGCAACGAACTACAGTATGCGCGCTTCGCCCCCCCCCCTTCGCGACCTTGCACCGCCAGTTGAACGATAATTTTGCGCCACAAGTTAGTGGACTTTGCGCTTGTTCACAAATTATGTAAGGCTTTTTTTTGGTGGGGATGAATAGTCAAGAAGGTCTGTCACGAATGACGTCGTCGTAACGGAAATACTCATGCTTCAACGTTTTAATTACCTACTTCGTTTTTGTTATGCATTCTTGGTGAGACCGGCGTAACTGTGAGCATGACGTCATCAGTCCTATAGTTAAGCCGGTTTCACCAAGAATGCATAACAAAAACGAAGAGGCTAATTTTAGCGTAACAAGAGAGTGGTGACCAACACTCAGCATTATGGGAGGGAGGGAGTAGTGAACAGGCCCTTATTGAGCGCAAAGCAATTGAAGAAAGACAACATACATGGTGAAGCTCTGATCGAAGATGGGCGAGTCGGTACGGGGCACCAGGGCCGTCCGACACTTTGTCCTTCCGTCCTTCTCGTTCAACAGCTCGAGCTGAAAACGCCGATTGAAAAGGTCGATTATGCGTTGACAGGCCGACTGGCGCCCGCCCGCGGCTGGCAGCAGATGGTGCGAGTTATTCGAAAAAATCGCACAAAGAGCCACGACAGACCCCCCGCAGTCTGCGCATAGTACGTGTGGGGGCAGACCCGTCAACCCACAAATGTCCTTTGCGCTTCGGCAACGCATCAATCATACACTTCTCCCTTTCTCTCAATAAGCGTACGGAAACTGTTGCAGGCGGGAGTTGGATTCGGGCTCTGACAACAGACAACGCAAATATTTTTTTGGCGTGGCTGAGCAGAGTGATGGCGCTGAGATATTTATTTTATTAAAGCGGAAATCTGGGTTCCGGTTGGGGTATGCATGGCATCCCCACTACACCACTACTCCCATCTTTACCAAAAGCCCACATCACATATCCCAGGGACTTGGTGGCAACAAAGATAAACGCAATTTATAAATGACGTAGTACTGTAGTGTACCTACGGTAACTCCATAGAGACATTCGCTATTAAATATTAATTACGGTGTTTGGTATTGGGAGTGCGCAATGGAACATTTTTACAACAGTCAAGCGCCCACAAGCACACAGTGAGATAGAAGCGAGACCATAACCGACTCACCCGAACGTATGAATTGCACGGTGACACTGGACCACCGAAGAAGTTGCGGCCTTTGTCGAGGTAAATTGTCATCAACGACCCGTGCACCGTCACCGTCAAATAGAGTTCGCCTGCAGCACAAAGCGGTGGTTTGTTTGAAAGTTTGAAATGCGACAAGTGTGTCACGAGAAGATATCTCCCTGCGCGGCAAAGGCGGTGCCGACGCGGTAACATCAAAGAGCGCATTGCAGACTCGTTCGCACGCTCGCCATTCGCTACCACAATTTTACAAAAGACAATTTTTTTTTCTCCAAATTCAAACGCATAAACCGATTGTGAAATGTATAAACATGAATGAAATGAAGCTGACCTCTGATGCCATACTTGCGCACGGCAGTTTCATGGATTCCGAACGGGTTTGGCCTCTTCCTGAGATTTCGATGCATGGCTGCTCCACAACCGTTCGAGCTACTCATATCGTCGCTTTCGCTGAGATCGTAGTAGCTGCTACGCCGTTCCAATGCGTCCAAACTGATCAGACGTTTGCCGAGTGCCTGTCTCGCGCGGTGCTGCACACCCTGCGGCGTCGTCGGGCCCTGAGGCGTGCCAAAGTAAGGGTTGGTCTTGGGCAAGGGCCGAGCTGGACTCCGAAACGTGTGAACGGGCGTGGCGTGCACCACCGGTGGGCAGAGCGGCCAAAGTCCTTCGCCGTCGTCCGCCACGAATCGAGGAGAGCCGTCGCCCGAACTGTTGATTGGCGACAATTCTTTGATGGAGGACAAGCTCGGTGCATGGTATTGGTGGGGATGACTGCCGAATCGAACGCGCTTTGGTGGAAGCGAGGGAGCGGGCTGTTTCTTCTTCTTCTTCTAAATGGCATTGGTTTATGTCAATTACTTAACAATTGAAGAAATCTAAATAACTCTGAGCTGGTAGATGTGAACATTAATAAATAGCAACCATGATGAGTTTGATTTTCAGCATGCCTGCGGGCGACTGACCAAGGCGATGCATAGCGTGCGAAAACTCCATCCAAGAAATGGGAGCTAATTAATTTCGCCTTTACAACATCCATATCCATGTCAGTTGTTTCGCTCGCGGGCAAATACAGACAAACCGGAACAGAAGTGGCCTTAATTTATGGAACAGTCATCTGTCTGCAGCGTCGATGCCTGAGGCAGAAGCGGGTTGTAAGGGGGTGGGGAAGATGAGCGCGTATTTGAAAAATAGCCGCTTCTTTTACTTCCTGGATTGTGTAGATGAGTTTCTTGAATTCTTACCTGAATCTGTGCGTAGAGAAGCGACGCAGGGGAGGAGGCGCGCGCCATGGAGCCATCTGCGACGCTGATAGGCCTTGCCTCCGGCGACAAGTTGGGCGAGGAGACGAGAGCCACTGCGCTAAGCCGCCGAGCGCACATTTCGCGCGGGGATTGGTAATCGATGGGCAAATGGGACCAAGACGTCGTCCTATCTGAAATTTAAAGAAAGACATATTTTTTTTGTGCGTTTTGCTATTTCGACGACCAAGAGTACAAAGATGTATTGAAGTTCAAACATTAAAAGACAATTAAAAAAGTGAAATAAATGGAACCCGATAGTAGGGTAGTCAATAACTACCCCCTCCCCCAACATGCCTATGTCCGGAAAAATCTTACCATCGACAAGTCGCATTCTGGGAGGATTTCTCGGCGGCAAAGGCGGAGGTTGCAGATGCGACGAGGAAAACTGTCGACAATCGCTGCTGTCAGTAGTGCCGCTGTAGTCGCTGGAGTACTGGCGTGCGCCGGTGGACGAGAAGCTGTCCTCCTCCTCGCTCGACGCCTCGAACGACGACCACTCCGCACAGCCGCGCTGAGGGACACGAATGGCGTCCAGGCGGGATCTCTTCATCTGTAGAATCGGACATAAACATCGGCAGTTAATGAGCGCGACAAAGAGCCGCCGCCCGGGCGGTCAGTTTGCACATAAACAAGGCGAGACGACACAGGGCAGATATTCGGGGTCGAACGATTTGGACCCGATAGTGCCGACGACCGTCGAGACAAACACAGGAAACGAAGCGGTCGTTACGTCGACAGCGCCCCGGCGTCGCTTGGTGGTCAGTCGCGACTTGATCGATCACCAATCCGACGGTGCCACGGTGGTCGTCATCGTTTCTTGGCGCGCGGTCACAGAAGATTCAAATCGCGACGCGCCGCACACGAATCCCTACATCACCGGATGCTAATTGCGCAGGCATCATTCGCATTTTCCCAACCACACGCTGCGATGGATGGAGGCGTGCAAGCCGCCGCGTCCGCACTGAGGCAAGACGGAGACAAGACGGGGGGAGGGGGGATAAGGGGGGAAGAAGACGCATTTTCACGTTGTTCGAGGCGTCGCGCGTCACATCGGCCATCTGCTCGAATCGGCGGCCGTTCCGACGTCCGTCCTCCCACCCGGACGCAAGGAAAACAAGGTCGTCCGACGCATAACAATGCACCCAGCGTCGGCCATGGGACGCGAGTAAACGGCGGCGACGAAAGCAAAGAGCGGCGTTGTTTCTAGTCGACATAAAAGCGAAAGCGTGAAACAGGAGACGCGAATGTCCCCCACCGACCGTTACCGGACGCAAAGCCGATTCTCACACCAACTATACAAGGAGAGACGACTCTGGCGCGCTCATACACAGTAAGGCGGCCGTTTTTGGTCAAGCGAGCCGGACCGACAGGAGAATGGGGCGGCAGTTAGGGGTTTAGACCACGTCCACGCGTGCGCGACCCCCCGCCCAGCACAAAGGGCGCAGGTCTGGCGCCGGATCAGCGCAGGTGAGGCGCGTAGGTCGACCGGACCGGGGCGCGCGCTAACGAAGCCATTAGGCGGGCGCGGGGCGCGCGTGTTACATGTCGACCCAGGCGGACCGGGGACCGGTTGGTCCCGTGCGCCTCTATCTTGCGCGGATCGTATCTGTCGCAATGGGTCGCCGACGGCGCCGATTCGTTCAAAGGCGGCCGGGCCCACAAACAACTGATCGACGCTCGTGAAACGCGCGCACAAAACGATTCGAGCTCGTAAATTTGCGAACTTCTTTCGGCGAGTCGCAGTACGCAGACAACCGTAGCCGATCGGCAATCGTAAAGACATAAGTGGTTCGGTCGTAAACGTCGCACCGGCGCCGGTGGTTGAAAAGATGATGCACTTC
This sequence comes from Plectus parietinus, assembly GCA_034700205.1. Classification (NCBI taxonomy): domain Eukaryota; kingdom Metazoa; phylum Nematoda; class Chromadorea; order Plectida; family Plectidae; genus Plectus; species Plectus parietinus. The sequence goes on from JAQGCX010001070.1 coordinate 7,624, forward strand.
GCTCTTTGACTGATCACAGACGTAATTAAACTTCCGCATACGCCGCTCGAGAAAAAATATCAACTTGTGCAAGAGTGCAAAGCTCAGCTGTGCACGGCTGCGGTTTTCGTCGCTATTCTGTATATTTTCGTGAAATCATCGCAGTTATTGTTTCCCTCCTCAAGGTGCAAATTTAAAACAATACGATCGCTCCCTTTGTTCTTTTTCGTTCCAGAGCTGCTTGCGATGGATGCAAAATATTGCAGACTCGGAAACTTGCCCCCCCACCACTTCTTTTATCGGCTTTAATAACAAATTTGCATTCCAAAGCGGTTTGTCGCCATCGGTGAACGAAAATAATCTCGATTCAAAATGGAAAAAAACCTGTGCCTGCTGGTGCCCAGGGTGCCCGAAAATTGGCCTTGCCGCCGGTGGCTGTTTGACCTTTCGTGCCTGCGGGTTAGTCCAAGTGCTTCGAAGGCCGGCGGGCGCACCTGACGTGGTCGTCCTGCTCGCCCCCAGGGACAAACAAAGCACTCGGTCACCCCATCCACCACCTGGTGGACGTCTCGTATTTTCGTCGCCGCACGCGCGATCTCACCTCTGCCATGGGTGTGGATGCCGGACGCGACTCTCGTCTCCTCCCCTTTCTCACCCGACCGAACCAAATCTCCTCCTATCTCGCTTGCGCACTCACGGCGTGGTATCAATTATCGACTTATTAGTGCAGAAAGACGATGTAATACGAATCCCACGCCAGACCCGTCGGCACACCACACAAATCGCCGGAGATGGGGCGGAAAAAGCAAAAATCCGAGCATTTACCATATGTCTGTCGCTGTCTGATCTGACTCCGATTCGTATGTCACGGATTATTTACCTTCCTTTCAACCACAGTTTATATATTTGAAAAGTACAGTAGGTTGGACGAGAAATACGATGTATTCAATTCGTGTGTGAAAGCAAATATTACTTTGAAGTTCTTGGTTGGGAAATATCTTACTCTTTGGCCGAACTTATACTTCGTGGAACATCCCATGGCTCCTGTACAAAACATTGGAATCAAAAACCTATCTTATGCACAGAAGCCACGGGATGTTCCACGGAGTATAATTTCGGCCTTACGAAAACGAGATTCACTTACTTTCTTGAAGTGGATCTTCATTTTGAAATGTGGCGATTTCTTTATCAGATAAATATCCGCGTATTATGATGCCGGCGTTCAGGTACGGTAGTGCTTCCAGTTAGCAAATGATAATTACAAATTCACATCAGCACTTTACACAAGCGTGTGAAAAATGCTGTGAAGAAGGCAGAAAAACCTGATGAACAGTTGACTGTCCGACAATGAGGAAATCAGTCTCTTCAACCATGCCGAAAACACTCGACACGCAACGGAGTGCTTCCTGGGACCGAAAGACCGAGAGGGGGATAATCTCTGATGGGATATACGCGACCTTGGAGATATGCATGGCCACTAATCGGTACAAATGTGCCGCCGAGCCGCCGGGTATTAGGCGCCAGACTTTGACGTCGCCGGTAAATGGCTTCATTTCGGTCGTATATGCATTGTTTCCGGCGCGATCAGCGACTTCGGGGTCAGATTAGGCGTGCGTCATTGGACGGCCGAGTCAGCGTCCGGATGTTGTCGTCAGGTACAAAGCCCATCGAAGCAGCTAATTATTGTAATATTGCGGCTGGATCGACTGAAGAAGCACTCCGATCTACTCGTTCAGATAGAGTCGAATAAGAGATGTTTCTTAAGCTCCGGCCATAGGTATAATTGGGATCCGAGGCCGGCTACACCCCGGCCGCCTACCGTATCACTTTTCCACTTTTCGTGTCGAGATTTTTGCGCCGAAACTCAAAAAACGGGCGCCAAAATTCAAAAAGTAAAAAAAAGTTCGCCACTAGGTAATGAAAACGTTTTTTTTCGGTGAAAGTCCATTTTATCCAGTGCTTGTCCGGGGCCTTCGGAGTATGGATCACCCTGATAAGTAAAAGGTTCCTGATATATTCTTGGTTGCATGTAATTACATAGAATGTATAATACATCACTGTCGTAGCTCCTGAGATTCTGGCGTAGTCGCACGCAACCAAGAATACATCAGGAACCTTTTAGGTGATATTATTTATCAGGGTGATCTCTAGGTGCGGGTGACTGGGGTGAGCCGGTGACACCTATGGCTTCGGCCGTGGCCAGCTTTAAGAAGTTGTGAGACGAACATAGAAAGAGATCGCTTGTATATTAGAGACCAAAGAACAGAGATATCATCAGACACAGGAAAGACCGTAGACCCCGATGCCAAAACGTCCTTTTGTATGAAACGTTTTCGCCACTTAATTTCGAAATTTTTGGGTTAATACTAGCACTTTGGTCGCTGCTGGAGGGATGACGAGAAAAAAATTTGGTACCAATTCCCCATCCCTCCGATCCTTGCTCATGGCTTACGGTACCTACCCAGAGAAAATCGACACAAAAAAGCCATGAGTTGTTTGTTTATTCAGCATAGTGCAAGGCATTATCTTACCCCGAGTAAGGGATAAAGTAACAAATCCTTAAAACACTCGAAAGACGAAACAAAGGATAAAAATAAAGATCACTAAGAAGACAGTGAGACACAGGTAATAAAGGAGTTTGAAATCGATCACGGTGTGTTATATACAATTACGGTTTTTTCACAGACTAGGTAGGGTAGCGGACCGGCACTTCTAGCGGTTTTACAGTCTTCGCATATGTCAGGTACTTGACTATATCACCGCTTTTAATGCGCGTTTTGAATTCGGTTGTTGTTAGATCTATTACAGAATTTGGTAGTTTATTCCAACAAGTAATCATTTCAGAGAGCGCTGCTGTTTCGCACTGATATCGTAAACTTTTGATTGGTTTTTCGAATTGTTGGGGGTTCTCGTTTGCTTTGGTTTAGCTACTTCGCAGACCTGAATGAGTAACCGGTTTTTCCGCAGTAAGAAATTCTTTTGGGATAAGCCGACGTTCCTCGACGTATGCACGAAATAATGACAAGCGTCTCTGCACAACAATTTTCCAAACCGGGTCATGAGACGCACTTCTGATACATTCGTCATATGATCCTGTGCGTCGATCTGAGATAAGTGAAGCAGCATATTTGTTCACCCGTTCGACAGCGATTTGATCTTTGATCTGCTTGGGGTAGATGATGGCGACCGCATAGAGAAATTTGGGTTGGATGACGGTTTTGTACACAAGATCACAGTGGAGGGCATCTTTTTGTTTTGGGCTTTTTGTTAATTCCCACGCATATCAATTGCCTAGCTCACACTAATAGGGGAAGAACGTTTTAACCAATGATGTTCACGGACCATCCCGCAAAATTTCAAAAAATTGCACCATTTTTTCGCTCGTGGGCCAGTTTTCAGTACTAAATTTGTGGGCCGGTCTGCGGCCCGCAAGACCCGCACCATTTTTCTGACCCAGACCCGGCCCGCGGCCCGCAATTTTCTGGCGGGCCGGGCCGGACCGTGAACGTTACTGGTTTCAAATAAGCCGCTACGTGATCTACTGCATGTGTCTGAGGTATTGTAAAATAATAACTTTTTATTCCATAACTTCAATAAAACAGGCATCCATGGAATTAAAAAAGTTGTCAAAGCACAAATGTATTCTCAGGTCCGAATTTAGAGTACGGGGGGCCCTGGGCCACAAATTTAATGGGAGCCCCCTAACGTACCGCCGAAGGCAAATTTTTTCAATTTTGAGCGCCGCAGGCAAAATTTTTTGGACATTTTTGCCGCCGAAGGCAAAATTCTGATGTTTTTTAACGGCAGCGGAAAATTTTTTGAATTTTGGTACAGTTGAAGGCAAATTTATCAACACAATTTTTTAATTTTAGTTGATGAGTAACGTCGGGGTGCCCCCTTAAGTGACTGTAATCCGGGGCCACGTGGCCCATGTGGCCCATTTATAATCGGGCCCTGTATATTCTGTCCAAATAATTATTTCAAGTAAAGCTGACAGAATTGTTCAATGCTTGCGCAATAACGCGAACAGGCCTTCTCGGTAGACACCAGAGCAATAAGCCTGAAATTCAGTTCACTTTACGAAATTAATTGAATTTTCTGGGGTACCGTGATTTCGGCTTCGAGTGTCTTGTGATAAACTTGCTCGTAATATTGTTTGATTTCTTCCAAATCGATCTCGGAGCGTGTTACCAATATGCGAATCAGGGTCGTATCACGCGAACTTAAACTCTGCAAAAAATGAATCATTGAAAACGAATACTGTTAGGAATGTAGCGTATTTTGAAAGAGAAGGGGACGGGGTCTGCATGGATGGGAGATAAGTAAAATTACTGACCTAAAAATGTCGAAGCGTTCACTAGCTTATGAAATTGACTCATACACTTGGGTTTGGGGGGGGGTTTGGCTCAGAGATGGGCAAGGTTTGACCCCTAGGGAGGGGTATTTAGTACCAAAACATTTTCGGAGAGGAGAATATCCCCTCCAAAACCCCATTCTATCCAGTGCGTATCCAATTTTTTTTTTTCGCTACTACGTGGCGAAAACGTTTCATCCCCCGCCCTTTTTCAGGAAGGGGGATCTAGACCCTTGGGGGGTGGATATCCCCCATCCCCCGTACCCAAAGTCTGGTTTGGCCCCCAATCAGGTCCGATGTGGGCGAAATTTTGCAACCTCCTTCGGCAGCGAATAAAACGTATTCGCCGGGTTCGCCTCGTAGTGACGGAAATTTCTTAAGCCTCGCTCATGTCATGTAATCCCTATCCAACTTTTGAACCCGACTACACCTATGAATTGAACCCATTGTGGAAGAAAGGTACCTGACATGGGCA
>JAQGCX010001071.1:0-12423 GCA_034700205.1 Plectus parietinus
ATGTTCACAGCCTTACTAGTCAAAACAAATCAGAAAACGTCGATAATGGTGGTGTAACCGCTTCGTAATCAAGAAAACAGTGTAAAAGATTGTTAGGGTATTTCCTTATATCGGTCCTACCGTACTCAAAGCCAATGGTAAAAAAATAAAAATACGAGAATTGTTTCTTTCGCCGTATTTGTGAAAAAAATGAAAACTAAAAAGATGAGGCAAAAAAACACGTAATTTTGCGTTGGGACCTCTGCAGCGAGTTAGGGGTAATTTATTTCAAAAATCTAAGACCGCTAATCGAAAGAGAATGAAAAGATGGTTTAGGAATTCAACTTTCAGCTTTAATACCGAACGATTGAGAAAACACACGATTGCGCCTAAGTCACTGAAATTCGTCAAATTTTCATTTTCGCGCCATTTTTGCACGACCGTTGCTAATCAACCAAAAAGTTTCAGAAAAAAATCCTTTAGGCAAAGTTTTTTAAAGTCATATCAAATTACTTTCAGCAAAATATTGATTACTATGTTTTGTGCAGGTGTCACGAGATGTTTCACGGAGGATAATTTCGGCCTTAAAGAGGGTGTGGTCCACTTTCGACAACAAGAGCCCCTCAGCAGTAAGGAATCAAAAGGGAGAAAGGGCCCCCTTCACTTTTTCTGCCGCTCGCTTTTATAAATGTAAAGTTCCCCCTGACTACCACTCTGATCAACCAGATACTGATGCAAAAAGGTCAAGAAATATATTGTGTTTTTACTCAGCGTAGTGATGAAAGCAAAGCAAATTAGAATTGCAGAAATACAAGTTGCAGAATCAGATGGTATCTTATGTATGAGCATATCCGTCATTGCAAGTAATGGATAGATACGTATCGAACCACATTTTTTAACAGACCTAAGAAAGAATTTTAAATATATTGTGCTCTCATAAAAATCGATGGTCCTAAGTTGCGCCAAGATTTCTTTCGTGATTTGTTTAACCGAGGCTAGCGAGGAATTGCTGGATAACGGTCTTATCGGCGGCGACCGCTTGCTGCTGTGTTGGTGTCAGATTACTGGCCGCCCAGGCTTGAATCGCGGATTGTTTCAAGGTGCCAGATTGTTGGGTTTGCTTCACTGCTGCAACAAGAGACTGGATCTGAGCTTGGGTCAGATTGATTCTTTCCAGAGTGCTGCGCTTGCTAATGCCACGACTGGCAAGGACCTGCTGGATAATGGTCTTGTCAGCAGTGACAGCTTGCTGCTGTGTGGGTGTCAGATTACTTGTCGCCCAGATCTGAATGGCAGATGCTACTGAGGTGTGGGCTTGATGGGCTTGCTTCACTGCTGCAACAAGAGACTGGATCTGAACTTGGGTTAAATTGACACGTTCGAGGGTGGGCAGACAGAGGACGGCGCTGAAGCTGACGAGGGCGATGATGAAGATTGACTTCATTTTTATTTCTTATTGTCAAGATTGACAATGGCGACTTGATGAGAACGGTAGTGGGCTATTTCTTTTGATCAGCTGATATCAGTCGTTTAACAGGATGGAAATCATATCTCAGCTATCACTTATATAGTAAATCTGAACGGATACCCTATTGTCAATTTAACCAGTTTTGACGGTATCAGATGACTCCAATGTTCATACACCAAAATATTAAAGCTCAGAGCCAACTGGATTTGTAACACATTTCATGTGGATATGAGCAGGAGATTGTATTATGAATCGCGGCGTATTCTGAATTCTGCCCGCAGCGCTCGACATTGTTTGCACAGTCACATTGTTGTCATACTACTATTGTTGTCAATATCTTTCTCGTGAGATTTGACTGTTGGTGGTGACTGACTAATGAAGGTTACCATGGATAGTTCCCGTGCAGACAGACATCATACCTTTCTAGACGATTTTTGATGATTTGTTTATTTGATTAAATGATTTGAATAGAATGCCGAAGAGCTGTACCGTGCCATGTAAACGTTTCTAGCAGTGATATTCATCGCCGGCCCGGCTCGACCCGAAAGGAAAGTACCGGGCCTGAAAAAATTTGGTCGGACCGGGCCAATTTTCCAAGAAATTATTGAATGTAACACTTCAAAATTATCTTTATGTAGAACAGATTATTTGAAAGGGTAGAGTATGCAAAATGTCAATTTTGAGCGACTTTTGACTTGGTACACAGTCAAACTGACGGTTTATCAACTTTTCGCCAGCTTTTTCTTATCTTTCAGTCAAGCTGGGCCGAATCCGGGCCGGCCGGGGGAAAAGTACCGGGCCCGGGTCAGAAAAAAATTGACCGGGCAGGGAAAGTAAGGAAAGCTAACTTGCAGTATGTGATAGTACTGAATGGGTAAACTACTTATAGATTTAGAAATATATACATTAACTTATGTCTACTATACAGGTTGCAGATGCTTGCAAATGCAACCGAAGGGGGAGGATAGGGTTATGGAGAGGGTCCTTACCTTTTTTCGGCCGGCGAAGGGGGGATCGACGGCGGTCCGGCCAGGGGGGACTGTATGTAGCTAGCCCCCCTGCCTACAGGTATGTGCATTGGGTAAATGTGTGTCAAATTTCAGTTTGATCTGATGAAAATTAGGGAACAAGAGCGATTCAGATATTTAAACTGTTCGTTGGCCCACCCTGTATATCGATTCAAAACAGTATAAATATCAATGCATTATGTTTGTTATGACTGTTAATTATTCAGGAAGGAAGGCAGCAAAGCGAGAAAGAGCTACCTTCAAATTTTCTACCGCTCGCTTTTCTTCATGCAAAGTACTTCCCGCTGTTCTCGCCCTATCCTAACAACGACTCATGTCAACCAAGTGCTTGCTAGGCTAAGAAGAGAACGAGAAAATGCTGAATAAATATGATAGCCACCCAGTCGAGAATGCCAATGCAATATGGTCAACAAAAAACAGTTGCATTTTTACTCAATGTGGTGGTGAAAGCATCAGGGAAGCAAGTATACAGTATGTTGCTGAATCAAATACCGATATCATGAATTAGAAAATCCGCCAGATCAGTTACAGAGATACTCAACCGCATTTTGACAGACCGAAAGAGTTTTAAATATGTTGTGGTTCATGTTGGTAAATACGGCGCCAGAGGGCAGAGAACTCTTTCTTTACCGACTTGTTCAGCCACTGACATTGCGGAACTGCTGGAGAATGGTCTTGTCGACAGCGATAGCTGCCTGTTGTGTTGGAGTGAGGGTGAGCACCCAAGCTTGCAGAGCGGTATCAACCGAAGTGTGGTTCAGTAGAGCTTTCACCACTGCTTGAAGAGCAGCTAGCTTCTGTGTTGAGGTCAGGTTGACTGGTGCCAGAGTGCTTTGACTTCCAATGAACTCTTGGAGAATGGTCTTGTCGGCAGCGATAGCTGCCTGTTGTGTAGGAGTGAGGGTGAGTACCCAAGCTTTAAGGGCGGCATCAACCGATGTGCCAGCTGGTCGATTTTTCACTACTTGAACAGCAGCTAGCTTTTGTGTTGGGGTCAGGTTGACTGGTTGCAGAGCGGGAAGGGAAAGGACAGCGGTGAAGCAGACAAGAGCGACGATAAGAATTGTCTTCATTTTTATTCGTTTTGGGATGAAACTAGCGACTTGATGAGAAGGAGTAGTTGGCTATTTCTCTTGACAAGCAGCCAGTTAACAGAATGGAAATCATATCTATGCTATAACTTATATAGTAAACCAGAACGGATATCCAATTGTTAATTTAACTTTAATTTTCATCCATCAGAACGATTAAGCTCAAAGCCAACTGGATTTGCTGCATGGTTCCATTGAATGTGAGTATGAGGTCGAATTACGAATCGCGCTGTATTGTGGATTCTGCTCTCGGCAATAGAATTTGCAATTACAGTCTTATTGTTGTCAATGTCAAATAGTTGTCGACGTCATTGTTGTCAATGCCAATTTCCCTATGCCGATTGCCTGAGATTATACTGCATCAGTGACTGACTAATACATTGACAGAATGCCCCGTTTGACGCTTTTTGATGCTTCGTTTAAGTGATCGGTCATATGAATTGAATGGCGATGACTACCGTAATACTTACTGTACAGCCCACAGCTTTTCCAGACTGCACCTCAAGTATGAAAATGACGTTAAGTGACTTGTTCAGTGCGACAAAAATAAGCGTTCATTATTAACTGTCTTTACACAACAGGCATACATCTTCCTAACAGGATGGGATTCCAGAAAAACATGTGCTCATTTGGGGCAAAAGTAGCCTACAGTAATCTCAGACCGGTCCCTGACTCCATTCCAGAACAGACAGCTATGCAAAAATATCTCAAGATAAAGTAGAGAATCTTTATTGTTCATTACGTGCACATCTGTCCTGACATTATGTATGGACCATCGACGGAATCTACTTGTTTACCATGAGCTGCGCCCGTAGCACAGCATGATACGGTATAATTAAATTTCGGTTATCGACCAAGTGAAATCGAAATCGTGCATCGGTCGCTTATAAAATTTCGTCAAATACGATGCGTACGTAGTCGATAGAATGGGAAAGCGCTCAAAACTATCTCGCCATCAACAACGCCTTGCTGTTTCTTATGGAAGAAAAAATTTTGGTCAACTATTACTCCATGAAGAGTTCGTTTATTTTTAGATTTTTCCTTGCATTGTTGCCAATTAACTTGATTTTTGACATTCCAGAGAGTTCGATCCATTTCAAGGCAATTGTGACTACCTGGTCGTGAATGGATTGTGCATGATCTTTTGCGGTCTACTCAGCTTGTTCATCGCGTTTACGATGATATAACATGATCAGTATATCGTAATTGCACGAGCGGTCAGAGAGTAATCAATAATTGATGTAAATTGTCTTTTCTGCACTTGTATGCTTGTGTGCGGCAGATTTGTATTGAATGGGATAAATATTCTTTGAATTGCAAAGGTTGCACACATTTTTGTCCAAATAAAAAGAAACTAAGAATAGTCATCAAGCACGGTTTGCACAAGAAACTGATGTGGGGTGGGAGGGAGTCAGAGGTGGGCGTGCTCTACGTATTGCTCTCGTGCACCTTCATACAAATCAAATTTACCGCTCAAGGTGCAAACAGTGCAAACACTTCAAACACTAGGTGCAAACAGCGCAAGCGGTTTACACTATCCTGGATACACCCTACGTTAACCATTCGGTGCTTCCCTATCATCCAGTTGAGAAATATCGTAGGCGCCAATTCGAACATTGTCAAATGAACTTATTTTCCATTTTACACATTTAAATTCCCGCAAAATGTCCCGCGACGGCAGTGGATGGGTTGGGTAGGCCCATCCCTTATGTACACGGACCTGAGCCAGTTGAGTCCTGAAAAGCGGTATATTTGATTTGTATAAAGGTGCATATGACCACGCCCACCTCTAGGGGGGAGGGGGGGGTGAAGTTTGAGTCAATCTCCCAAGGAAGAAGTCGAATAAGACCAAACAGGCAAACTTATTTTCGATTGCAAGCAGGCCTGTAATCGATAGTGGTGAATGCAGAACGGGTAGCAATGTTTTCGTCAAATGTGCTCCGCGGCGGTGCGTCATCATTTGATGCGCTCGACCCACACAACATGCATTCTTCTACAACCTCCTGTTGCGTTTACCGACATGTCCATCTCCCACATATCTCACCAGTGGTCCGTTTTCATTATAATCACCGATCATATAAGCCGTAGACTGTCGGGCTTCTGGCACAGTTACCGACAGTTGTCGGCTTGCAGCTGCTGCAATGACGGCAGAAGGGTCTGCTTAGCTGCTACCGTATATTGTGTTTGCCTTGCCAATACGTATGTTCATGTTTCTGAGGTGCTCGGTGCACATCTGTTCCCCTAAAAATGCGGCAGTATCGATGCGGCAGTCGCACGTCAAAGAAGCGTCAGCGTCAGCGTCATCGTCTTCTACAGTTAAAATAAAAATGCCGTTGTGGCATGCGACGTCATGTTGTATGACAGAAGAAAGGCGACTGCCACCGCGCCCGGGAATGGATGTGCCATGAACGCCGATGCCAGACTCGTACAATCGGCGGAGCTGGCGTCGTTGCGTTCGTGGAACGTTTTCATTCAGTACAAACTCAAGCACATAGACAAAGTATCGAAGTAGGCGTGCAAACACAGAAGTTAACACAATAGTCCAACAATAATAAACGGTAAGTTTCTACTCGTTGGTATCATTGACTCTCACATTTGCCCAGCTATTCCAATCAGATTCTAGCTGTTCGATGTCTTTCTTGTTGAGCGCTTCCCAAATGATCAACTGAAAATAAAATGTAAAAAGCGATGTTGTGCAAAGCAATGGTGATAACATGTTTTACCCGTTTTTTGTTCGGTATATGTGGCTTTTTCGTGTCGCAAGAGGAATGAGTTAAAGCAACAACCGCAGAACTGCACACTGCAATCGACTCAATCTGAAGGCACATTTATAGTTAGCAGTCAAATAACAGTGACCAATGTAAGGGCACTATTTTTCAAATAAAAAAATTCCATTCCATTCCCAACACACATTGAATCAAAAGTGTCTGCATTACTGTACAGTTTCTATTCGCCCTATCACGTGCCATCAGGGTCGTGTCAACCTAATCGATAATTGTGTTTTGAACGCGCCATCTGCGGACATAATTGAGCCACGTTGCATCATCGAAAATTGTTCATGCATTTCGCGTTACGTAAGTGCATTTTCAATTCGAACATTGACGAAAAAGTAAAAAATTTCTTTGCATACGCTTTCTTTGTTAAAGCCGGAAGCTCCATTGTACGCCTTCAAATCCAGTTTGCCCAAAACTGTTCCATTGTAGTCCAAAATAAGCACAGTGTCGCCGAAAGAGCACCACAAGTTGTCAGTCACCAATAACATGCCCGATAACTCTTCATCGAGTGCCAAAGCAATTTTTTCACAAGCATCTTTTGCTTCTTTATTCACTGAGATTTTCGCCAGTGATTCCGATGACAAAGATCGCCCACCAACCCAAATTGTCTCATCGATTACTTGAATGTAGTTGATTGGCTCGTTGAAAAGAAATGGCGTGAAGGAACGAAGCAAAGTGTCATCGACGGGATTCAGTGACTGGATCTTGTTGCCCACAGAGACGATCAACTCCGTGTTTGAATTACAGTCGAATGTGCAGCACAACATGGCGCTGATGACGGTCGAGTCAGGACTGCGTACAATATGCATGTCGTTCCATGCAGGCTTTGCTTTGTTATTGAAGTGCAACGTGTACCTGGCTATCATGCCGCTTGCGTAGCCAACAAATAACTTATGTTCGACAGGCGTCAACTGCAACAAATTTACAGCCAATACAGAATAATATACAGGGTATTCATTTTATCTATCCCACATTTGAATTCGCCGCCATTTTTCAATGATGCAACAAAATTTTATGTTACTTTTGGATTTATTGGTGTATAACGGAGTTTTTTTTCGAAGTTTCAAGTGATTTGGTTAATGCATTCTCAAACACGAATAGTTTTCTGAAATCCGATAATTTACACTGCTTTTTCCATGACTGTCTGAATTTACCGAATGTTTGATCACCATTTACAAAATCTTTCTTTTCTTCCTTATTCATGAATCGCAAAAGAAACTTTTGATTCAATTTGGGAGAAAATTACGATAAATTCAGAATTTTGTGAAAAACGCAGTGAAAATTGTCGGTTTTCAGAAACTGCTCGTGTTTAAGAACACATCAACCAAATCACTTGCAATTTCGGAAAACGAAAACTTCAGATACGTACTAATGTATTCTAAAGTTACATAAAAGTTGAGGGATAGCTGAGGGATAAACTCAAATGAGGGATAGATAAAATGAACACCCGGTAATAAAATGAACACCCGGTAATATGAATTTAGAGCTCAAAAAACGAATAATTAAAAATTGCAAATCGCAATTTGGATTTTTGCCCACCTGGTTTTGATAAGCGCAGATTGCTGTGGGTTTCAGTTCATCGGGAAGATTTAATTTCAATGTGCCCAGTAAGGTTGGTGCAGTGACTGCTGAATTGCGATTTTTTCCTGTATCTAGGATGACAACCGATTCTTCCTGAAACATGCTCTACATGAAGCAAATACCGTATTTATTTTAATATAAGGACAGATCTCTGATATAAGGCTCCCTCAAATCGAATTGAATCACAGAACAAGCGATAGTATGCGTTATTTATGTATATTGCAAATTTATCGAATCGAGATATCTGACCATATCTCAGCAGGGAAAAGTCTGATTTGCACATATTTGTTACCAAAAATATTCTCATGAGATTGGCTTCAAAACGAGCTATCATTTGTCTGATTTGGTTGTCTTTGCGTTAAATGACAGCGATTTGAAATCTGCCAAATAACTTGCCCCACCCTGTTATATAAGGAAGGACATGCCGTTATATTAGAATAGATACGGTAAAATACAAAATAGATTTTCCATCATTATTCAAGATGACATGTGTGTTAACATACCGTGTTCGGATCATCCTGATTGCTTTGATTGCCAAGAAAGAAGAGAATATCATTCGAGGCAGTTAGCAAAGTCAGACGAAGCTCTGTTGCCAAGGTTTTAGTCGCCAACTCTCCGGTTTCAGTGTCAATCACGGTAGTTCGGTAGAAATTATTGTCACGCGAAACAACACAAACGGTACGCTAAAGAATTACGAGAAATTTATAGAGTAACTTCAGCTCGACTTCTTTAGAATACGGTACTCAAGGAATCTCAATATAAAATCACACCGACTGTGGCATAGCAAGAAGTCTTGTCCATATGTCAACCGATGAATTGTCCGCAAGCGATGGAGTAAATACGATCCAACTGTCGTCGAGTGCCAGCGGACTTTCCAATGTATTCTAAAAGTGCAAATTAATTAAAATGGCATTCAATTAAAAGGATTTCCAAGTCAAAAAACAAGTTTAGCTTATTATATGTATTTTGAATCGTAGATTTCGAAAATCACATTATTTTTCGTCAATTCGCTTAGAAATGATCGAAAACAGCACAGAAATGGATCGAAAACGGCTTGGAAAATGTTGTACTGATGCGCAGGTAAGAGAAACTTGAAATGGATTTGCATATATTCTTGATCAACAAGCGCAACATTACCAGTAATGCATTAAATTCATTCCAAATTTCTGGGATCTGCACATCAATACACCATTTTCCGAGCCGTTGTCGATCAATTTATATACGTTTTTTGATAATTTCTAAGCCGAACCGAAGAAAACTAATGTGATTTTTATAATCTACGACCTTAAATGCATGTACCATTTTTATTCTAATATAAGGACAGTCTCTAATATAAGGAAAAGGTAGCGGGTGTTCGAAATATATAAGGAATACCGTATTTATTCTTTATATTAGAAGAAATACGGTAATAAGCTGAACTTGTTCTTTGACTTGGGAACCCCTTTTAAGCAAATGCGGTACCACAACGTCGATGATGTGACGAAGCGAATAGAACGAGAGTGTTTCCATCTCTCTTCGCAAGTCGGAAGCCGATGGACGCAGTCTCGCTTTGTCTGCCCAACATGTTCTCATTGCTCTTTCTAGCGAATCGAAATTTGGCTTCACATTGGCCTTCTGTGAGGCAGGGAAACACACTCAGTTGCTACGTTAATAAAGTATTTTGAAGAAAGAATACCTTTAGCGAAGGTCGACGTCCACGTCGAACATTGTCGGTGATATATTCATAGTCTTCGAAAAAGGGATGTTTTGCAGCTAATATGCAATAAATCAACATTGCGAACGAATAAATATCGACCTTAAAATAAGCTGTTAAAGTATGCTTCAAACTTCTGCTTGCAAATTAACACCTCTTAAAATAAGTATAAATCAGTTATGTTTTACTATTTTTTGACATAAAATCACACATGATTTCGAGCATGATAAACACGGAGTTTTGTTGCAAAATAAATAAAGTACTGTTGTTAGGGATTTTACATTGCCTTACCTCATAGTGGTAGCTGGGGTCTGAGGGAGGTTGAAGGTTGAACCCGGCCGGGAGGGGGAAGATACCGTATTACCGTGTCGGGATTTTGCCCGCGAATTCAAATATTCAAATATTTTTTGAGACCTTTGACCGCAATCACAGGGAAACCCATACCTGTTCCCCCTTAAACCCCCTGGCTATAGCTATGCCTTACCTTATCGTTGTGAACTGCATGATTGAGAAGTTCTGGTGCCTGATATCCCACTGTTCCGAGCTGTCCAATGTTGCCCTGTGGGTCTGCCGGGCAAGATATTCCGAAATCGGACAACTTTGCAACTATATGCGAGTTTGCATCTGTTGAAAAAAGAAGCACATTCTGCGCTTTTAGGTCCAAATAAATAATCTTGGTTTTATGTAAATATTGCAGCGCAATCACAACTTGCCAGACAAGTTTATAGATCAGGTGGCGGTCAGCAAATAGACCGTAAAAGAAGTTCGTTTCTAAAACTAAGCTTTTATTTCCGCTCGAATTCTTTTGCATCAAACAGGTAAACCCCACGTCACATCGTCGAAATAAAAAATCTCCAGTCGACCCAAATTTTTGGCAAATTTTTTATTCTGTTCCCCCTAAAAATTCAGATGGAGATATTCTTTGAACTAGCCCATGTTGTTCTGCAGTAGTAAATATGGGATTGTGTTAGCAAGAAAACTGATTGAACATATGGAAGTAAAACGAACCAAGAGCTCGTTTTCGTTCTGCGCAATTCGTGATGAAATCTAGTAAATTGCCTTCCTTTGCCAGTTCAAGCACAATGAAGAAAGGCCGATGTGATTCTACAACGACGCCCAGTATTTTGACGATTAATGGATGATTCAACGAACAGAGTATGGATGCCTGTAATGAAAATGAAATGAATCACGACAAGAGATCAGATTGAGACAACAATGAGGCCGTGATTATACTCCGTGGAACATCCCGTGGCGCATGTGCAAAACATAGAAATCAATAACCTATGTTTTGCACATGTGCCACAGGATGTTCCACGGAGTATAATCACGGCCTGAGAAGTGTGGTGGACGTAAAATTAAGGTCGCTGTGTGACAGTGACTGTTCTACCGTATTTATTTCAATAGAGGCGCATGCTCCTCTATTTTTCGATCCCCTGGACCCGCGTCTCTATTGGAGACTGCGCCTGTATTTTTCGATTGCCAAATTATTTTTACGTATCGAAAGAATTTCAACTTTGGACATGCAAAATTCTGATTTTTTGCTCCAAAAACTGTGCAAATTGATTCTTGAGCAGAAATGATGTTAGTTAATGAACATAAAGAGCATTTTAGCTCAGAATGATGACTTTATCGAAGTTTCATCGTGCACTTCAAATACGCTATTTTGGAAGAAAGTAGAATTCCAGTATGGGTGCATGCGCCTCTATTGGAGACTGCGCTTCCATGGGAATAAATAAGGTATATCAATTTTTCTCCGTACAACTATCCTCTCATGAATTTTTTGAGATGAAGGGCGGGCGGTGCTGTAGTATATTTTGTATTTACCTCTTTTCGCATGAATGTCAATGCTGTAAGTGTTTTTAACTCGAAATAATCGCGAGTATCACGGATGATATCATTGCTGCTGGTCGATGTACTTGAAAATGTTCCGTTATTGAAAATGACCGATAATCTTAGCGGATCGACAAATGTTAGTCGACCATCGTCGGTGTGCATGGCCAAACTGTATAATGTCTCATATTCTGCCAACTGCTGTCTAAATTCTTCAGCTTTAAAGAATGTTTTCGCTACGCATTCTTCTCCGTTTGGCAAACGGGCTTCGAATACATCAGCTTGACCGCCTAAATTTCAATGTTGAATAATAATTACATTGCATGACTCTCCGGTTTAAATTGAATGTCTCTATAGTTTTTCAGTCCATTAAATCTTTAATTTCTTACCTATACCCAAAGGCTGAATAATACTGATGCCTTCCGTGATACGGTGTATATTTGGAATGCCAAACTGAAGCAGATCGGGAATAAGATGTTCCAACGGCACTTTTTCGCTAGGGTGTTGTTTGCATATCACTTCACTGGTTACCGTCGCCAAACCTGTCAGCACTTTCAGCGCGAACACGCTCAGAAAAAGATCTGGTTCAAAATTATTGATCACTCCATCTCTGCATTCTGTCGAAAAGTCTAATTCGTTGTGCTGGCTAGCACCGAAAAATGTCTTCGCACACATGGAACAGATGGCTTCTCTTTTAAATACAGAATCGTTCTCTGAAAATCATTCGTTCCATTCGTCTACAACTCTTAAATCGATATAAAATCCGATATAAAATGCCGGATTTTAGAAAGTCACATTATGGTGCGTGAGTCGCCCTGTGAATTCAACAGTAGACTAAAAGAACCGCGGGACGGTGAGTCCTGACAATAATCTGGACTCACTTTTAGGGCTGTAACAGGGATAGGGATTGGGATGGGGATGAACAATGGGGATGGGGAAAGTACGGGGATGGGGAAAAACCAAAAGCCGGGGATGGGGA
>JAQGCX010001072.1:0-12394 GCA_034700205.1 Plectus parietinus
AAACAAAAAATCAAATTTCCCCCCATATCTCGCGAAGAAAATTTAAAAAAATATTCTGACTAAATTTTTCGTAGTTTCAGCCCAGAATACACTAATATGAAAATTTTCAGCAAAATCGGAAAACCTTTTGCAAACTGTGCCAAGGTACTCAAGGAAAAGTTTGGTGCTTATAAAAACATGTCTTAAGCATTATGAATTTGATCTCGGGCGCACGGCACTCATTCTAAGGACTCAAATTTCTTTAAAAAAGTGATGAAAATATATGATCAGTATATTAACGCGTTTTCCTATAATTTGCGTTTTCCAGCAAGAACTAATAAAAATTTTAATTTTCACGCAAAATTTGAATTTTGACCACAACTACAGTAATCAAAGGGGCGACGATATCAGGCATAGGCGAGAATAGTCTCATCCCCGGACTCCAAAAAGCTGGGGATTCTGAGATTCTGGTAGCCACAGGACACCTAATCCCCAGCGAGCCCAAAGCCCTCCATTCTGCCGTGTTATCTTGTTCGGTTGCTCCGCCCACCAGATCCTGTCCCACTTCTACACTCTTGGATAAGGCTTCACTCTGAGGCTAATGGATAAATTTGGAGAGAGGAGGGCTACGCCACGCAACCTCCCCTCCAATAAAAACCGTTCCCCAAGCCCACCACTCATGGGACACAAAAAAGGTATGCAAATGGAACAAAATGGAACAAAATGTATATCTCGTTACATGTTTCATGTTTTATTTACAGCTTGCCGAGCATTATTCGCTTCGGATTTGTTCGATTCGGCAAGCGCAGAAGAAGACCGTCAATCATTCGATTTGGACGCAGTGAAGCCGACCAAGATGATGAGTGTTCAATCATACTGCTCAACAAGCGACCTGATTTTATCCGATTTGGCCGAGGCAGCAGCGAAGCTGACGATTGATTGATATCCGTTTGTGATGAGCGACGAAACAAAATAACATGCACCTTACGCTTGAATCATATGTGAAATTTCACTTGTAATTGATCGAAACACATGCACTGATTCATCTAAAAAGTTGCAGTCTTGTATGCAATAAAAGATTAACGTTAGAAATTGCAAGCATGGATTACCGTGCAAAATTTTCTGGGTAGAAAGATGGGACTAGATTTTTTCTTCCACTTGTTCCCTAAACTGATCGTTTAATATTGTTCGCGCCCTTCATTTGATATCAATAGAACCTTGATCCAGCTCCCAGAATTACAAACGACGAAAAGTCCCATTTCGAACGTACAAAAGTTGCATTTTCTTATCAAAGATGTCGAGTTTTCATTGCAAACGCGACGCGCGCAATGCGACCGACGGTTATATTACTTGCGTGAGAAACTTAATTTGCTTACGGCCATACCACGTTGAAAATACGCCATCCCGTCCGATCTGGCAAGTCAAGCAACGTTGGGCCGGGTTAGTACTTGGATCGGAGACGGCCTGGGAATCCCCGGTGCTGTAAGCAATCTTTTTGAGTATTCAGAGCCGGAATTTTGTTATCAAATACGCTAAATAGCTTAGGTTAAAAAAAACGTGTCGTTGTAACTCTGGTTAGACTATATTTGACTCTAACGTAACTTTCATTATTTGCAGGTGGTGCAAGCGGGTGATGGCGGTTTTCTGCTGGCGAAAGACCCAAAAAACGGGAGTCGTCTGATGAGCCTAACAAATCACGGTTTCACAAAGAGCTTCCACTTCGTTCATTTCGAATCGGCAATCAACGGGAAGATCAATGGACTGGGCGCGGCGTTAGCGTGCGGTTGTCTGGACGAACTCGATCACATCATAGAGCACAGAGCGCATGTCGCTCAGTTCTATCGAGAGCGTCTGGCTGAATCGCCACTCCAGCTGATGCCACAGTGCGGAGTGGGTGACACACCCTGGGTGTTCGGTGTACAGTGTCGCTCGAAACAGGAACGCACTGCTCTCCGACAGTTTCTTGCCACTCGAGGCATCGAGACACGCGATTTCTTCTTTCCCCTACATCTGCAGCCAGCTTTTACGCATGACAACATCGTAAATGGTGAAATACCCCGATTGCTACACTCAGAGATGATCAGCTCTACTGGTTTCTATTTGCCAACGCATACGAATCTAAAAGATGAAGCCATGTTCGTTATTACAGAAGCGGTTCGAGAGTTCTTTGGGTTGAAAATGTATATTTCACCGAAGGAAATAGCGACAAAGTTATTGCCAGTTGCTTTGAATGCGAAAGTTGAAGAAAATTCGAATGATCATATTAAATCAAGCTTTGTTGAAGAGAAACGAGCAGAATTCCTGATGGAAGATTCAAAAAATGAAGTGGAAAATCACTCATGTCCCGAGCGGTTGCTGCAGCGTGCCTGCGTCTGCTTTGCTGGAGAAGAATCATGGGACGACAAACACGCGCTCATTTCAAATATTGAAAAATATCTCGCAGACCAATTTAACTACGGAAAAATCGAAAATCAACTGGAAATGTATCTCAAATATTTCAAGGCAACAAAAGCAATCGAATCGATTTCTAAAGTTAAATCATTGGAAGCCAACGCATTTCTGTATGCCACAGAGGTTCTTGATCAGCCACCAAAAGTAATTTTTGTACTGGGCGCCAATGAGAAGATAATTGAAAATGTGACGAAAGTTATCAGAAATTGCAACACAAATGCAAAACTGTTCTTTGTGACCAAAGACGCCAAAAAGATTATCCAACATGAAAAAGAAGTCGACACCGTCAAGATGGCAATTCTGGAAGAAAACGGTCTGACTTTTAGTTCTAAAATTGTGCAAAATTCCGTCGACTTCTTGGCAGTGGACTTATGCAATATTGCTGTTGGAAAACTCGCACCAATGTGGAATGGATTAGTGAACCGCCTGCTGACCGAAAATGCGATTCTTCTTTTGTTTGGTGTGGAAGAAAATAGCATTGGATTTTTGACGGAAATTGCACAGCACTTTGACATTGTGGCCAAGCACGGAAATACCAGAATGTGCCGCCGTCTACGCTGTGTGCAATTAGCAAAAGACTTGCCCTACGAAGCTGTGCAGAAACAGTGGAACACACCTATGCCTCGAAAGTTGCGCTTCATGGAAAATCCAGATTGGGAACATCACCACAAGAACGCATTCACTGCGTCCATCGATGCGCTCAAACGCAAATTGCACGATGAGAGTGCCGAGGTAAATTAAATTGCGCGTCGCAAGCTTATTACCGTATTTTCGGAAACAGTAGTAGTATACTACTACTGTTTCAACCCCTCCCACATCCTGTACTACTTACTATCTCTACGTGTACTACTATTTCTGCGTGGTCTAGTACACGGTGGGTGAAAAGTAACGACCCTTGCATTTGCACCGCTACATTTGCACCGATTTGCTTGAAACTTTAAAATTTTGTTCTCCAGAGAATAAGAATTTTTTCAAAAAAAAATTTGCGAAAGTTTGTTGAAGTATGGTGGAGATATGGTCTCTGAAGTTTGTAGGCCATATGCATGCAAAACGCAAAAAAAAATTGTGCGTTTGCGGCGCGGAAAAAATCAAATCCACCGACTTGAACATTTTTCATCTTTTTTGTATGCAAACTGAAGTCTTCAGTTTCACTTCTGCCTTACTTTGCGTTCTACCGTCTCTTTTCAATAAAGTGAGCGTTGAGCCTGGGTTTTTTACTTCTTTGACCATATCTCGACCACAATTTAACGAAATTTCCTTCAATGTTTTATGAAAAAATTCCTATTCTCTGGAGAACAAAATTCTAAAGTTTCAAGCAAATCGGTGCAAAATTTAGCGAAGTTATTAAAGAAAAAAAAGGGTCGTTACTTTCCACCCACCCTGTATTTTGAAAATACGGTATGCATCGAAACACAAAATATTTCCAAAGTTACGTACCCACCAAAAAGGATATGTGATATGCCCTTAAAAGTGCAAGATTTCCCAGGATTTTTTGGTAGACATTTGACAGAATGAGATTTTTTGCAATTTGTGCTCATTTTTATCACCGATGTAAAATAATGCCCCTTCCGTGTCTTATTTAAGCTTGCATGTGTTAAAAATTCAACTGTTATATGTTTATTACGCACATTCATTTAATAATAAACTACTACTGTTTCAACCCCCCACATTCTGTACTACTTACTATCTCTACGTGTAATACTATTTCTGCGTCTTCTAGTATTTCGAAAATACGGTATGCATTGAAACACAAAATCTTTTCAAAATCAGGTACCCACTGAAAAGGACATGAATTGCCCTTACAAATGCAAGATTTCCCGGGGTTTTTTGGCTGAAATTTGACAAAAGAAGATTTTTTGCAGCTTTTGCTCATTTTTATCACCCATGTAAAAAAATACCCCGTGTCTTATTCAAATTTGCATGTGTTAAAAATTCAACTGTTATAAGTTTATTTGGCCTTTTTATCTGATCATTAAATACCGTACATAGGTTTTGTTCATCGCCGCCGTGGAGCAGTTCATGTGCGACTCGCAGACTACGCCAGAGCAGCCGTGGATTGGCATTATTCACGGCGTGGTCGACTCCAACGAGCACTTCTACGTTCCCGACTTGCGCAAGCTGTGCACGAAGCAACGCTACCGACCCTGGTTTCAACAGTGTCGTGGACTCTTCACCCTAACCACTACCCAGGCACATTATTTGAAACAAAATTTGCAGGTCGTTCATTTTCTCTTTTAATCCGTCTCATTGATATTCATCTCATTTACAGGCCAAATACGGAATGCCTATCATGCCTGTTAAATATCCTTTCACCGCAATCGAGCAAAATCTCACACCCGTTCGTTCAACAGCTGCTGAAAAATGGACTACAACAGGAACTGTTGATGTCTATTTCATTGGCAGTTTCGATCGCGACTTTCAGCACTTTTTCCAAACAAAATTACCCACCGGAACGCGAAAGATGCTGTTGGTTGGTGATTGGAGGGCGCAGATAATTACTGTTCCCGAAGACGTGTGCATGGCTGATCGAGCCACTGAAGAAGAATACGAGCGAATTCTATCCGAATCGGTTGTTTTCCTATCTCTGAAGCAGGGCGGAGCTGCGAATACTACCGTACTCGAATGTATAGCCAGAAATACGCCGATCATCGCGCCGAGAGTGCCGTCCGTTCAAGAATACCTTGGAGAAACATATCCATTGTTTTACGAACAAGGCACATTGGATTTCAGCAATATTCTTACACCAGAACGAATCAGCAATGCTGTGGCATACTTGAGCTCGATGGATAAGACAACCTTGACAGCCGATTTTTTCATCAAGTCGATTGAAAGCAGTGCGATAATCGAGTCTTTGGCTCCGTTTAAGACCAGTGCACAACAGTTCACAGTGACGATTGCGATTTGCAGCTACAAGAGAACGCACCATTTGCGTGAGATTCTCAACAGTCTTTGGAACCAGCAGAACTATGCAGGAAATTACGAGATTATCGTTTGGAATAATAATCAAAACAGAAATAAGACAGTAGCTCGCATTTGCGCCGAGTTCATGAAAGAAAACAGCGCAAAGAAACATCTGGAGCTGATATCCTCGAGCGAAAATCACTACTGCGCAGTCAGATTTGCCATGCCGCAATTGATGCGGTCCGAACGACTCTTGATCTGCGATGATGATGTCGTTCCGGGACCCGATTTCATTCAGTTCTTCATGCACGGTCATCAACTTCACCCTTCCGATGTTCTTTGCGTGCGCGGCAACTATTTTCTGCCACATAAAATGAATGACATGGAGCCTCACCATATTTGGACGAACTACGATCATGTCCGGTTCAGTGATGACCAATCAGACGAGCGCCTCATTCACTACGTGCATGCCGATGTGTGCCTGATTCCCAAGGCGGCACTTCATGAAATCGCGTCGAGACCACTGCCGCACGACGATTTCAAACTGGTCGACGACTACTGGATGAGTTATGTGCTAAATGCATACTTCGAGCGAAGTTTGCGGAAGCTGAAGTTGATGGAAAATGTTCTAGTAAGAATGGACGATTCAGATGAAATCGGACTTGCGCTTCACACACGACCGGAAGTCAGTAATGCACGCACGCGAGTTTACATTGAGCACATGTGTCACGGGTGGCCTAAATTCGACGTACCCAAACCGTTTTACGACTCTAAACTGGCGAATCATAAGAAAGAGGCATGGGGAAAGCATCGTTTGGGAATGAACATCAACAGCGAAATTACTATCGACGAAATCAGCTTTCTCAAAGAGTTGGGAGTCGATTTGGTTCGAATCGGAGCCGTCGGAGTAGGCCGCGATCAGAGTTACGAGTTCTCTGAGCTGAATGGCGATTATGAACAGCAAATCGCGCAATGCAGCACTTTGGTTCAGGCACTGGCGAAACAGGAAATCGATGTTGTGCTTGTGCTCGATCGTCGACTTGCGACGGTCGAAAATTGGCAGCGATTAGCGGAAAACTTTGCAAAATTTGAAAATATCATCGGTTACGATCTTATCAATGAGCCGTTCACCGAGGAAAACAATGATCAACACTGGTATGAATTTTGATTTAAAGTTTTCTCATTCAATTCAAGTAACAGAAACCATGCTAATTTAGGTATGAAATGAAGCCGATAGAAGCAGCCGACCAACAGAAATTATTGGAAATGTTTCGCAATCTTATTCAAAGCGTTCGTTCATGCGACCAAGTAACACCGATAATAATTGAAACGCCATTTTGGGCCAGTATCTCCACACTGGCTCATTTGCCAATGGCAGAACTAAAGCAGATAGACGCCAATCTAATCGTATCAATTCATTTCTATGAGCCACAGTTGCTGACTTGGCGTGACCAAAACAAGGATCGCTTTGCTTTCCCCGGTGCAGTGCCTATTTACGACAAATGCGGAGACAAGAGTGAAATTATCGAATGGTCTGCCGATTATATCGCAGAGAGATTCGACCTGATTCAGGAATGGATGAAGAATGAGCAAATACCGGTATTTGTTGGCGAGTTTGGCATTTGTCGGGATATCGCCGGAGCAGAGAAGTACCTTCAGGTGAACTCATTAGTTGTTTGCATGAATTGAATAAAATATTCAATAAATTTTGTTGCTGCAACAATTATTGCACTGCGATTATTGCTTAAAATATATTTTTCTTTCAGGCGGTCGTTGATTCATGTAAACGACTGAAGCTAATTGGATGCTTTTATGCTTTTCGAGACCCTGATTGGGAAGCGATGGACTACGAGCTGGGCTCGGATATAAACAATCAAGATAAACGTACAGTTCATGGAAATGCATTGGTGGAAATCATAAAGAAAGGCTGCAATAATTCCCGATGTCACACTTGATTTCGCTGATAACTTTACCAGTTCACGGCAATAAATTGGATTGGCAATGTTTTATTTTGTACGTAGTTGATTCATTGTACCCGAAATAAAATTTTACGTTTTCCATTCACACGTACATGCAGACATGGGCACAGTCAAACCCTTAAGGAGGTGATTTAGTACTAAATTTTCTGAAAAACCTTTTTCTATCCAGTGCTTGTCCAAATCCTTTTTTCGCCACTACGTGGCAAACACGTTTTTTTACTCTTAGGGGGGAGGATATCCTAATTTTTAATTTTTTCGTCCATTTCGGTCAGGGTTGGGAGGGGTTAACTCCCTCCCCAAACACACCTAAGCTCCCCCCATCCCCCGTGTCCATGCCTACGTACATGTATGCGCTCATGCTCATGTACGCATCTTACGCTTCCTAGCTCAATGGAAAATGTGGCACAATGCCAACGTGTGATCCTGCCGATCGCAATGACGAGGGTTCCTCTCGGAGCTAGAAATTTTTGCAAATTCCTCCCCCATGCGCATGTCTGAACGTTCCCAAGCGGTAAAAACAGTGCCCATAATGAAGTTGAATTCGCGCGTGTTTGTCGTACTCATTGTTATAGCCATCGTATCCCTGCAGTCCCAGTCTAAGTTCGACTCTCTCTCTCTCTCTCTCTCTCTCTCTCTCTGCAAAAGACGTAATCAGACGCGAAGCTAGAACTGAATTAAAACAAAGTTGAATCGTGCTAAAACAAATTTGACCATTTTGGCATTCTTTCCAGCAATAAACTTTATTTTTTGCCGTCATATGCCTTGAAAATTTCAAATTGTCAAATTCGGCCAAAACAAGTCATATTTGGTATCATTTTGCTCCTCCGAACGAGCGGAACACGAATCCACTTACAAAAACGCTTTTTTCTTATTGGCTAAGAAGTTCTCACTGCAGATGTTCTCACTGCAAAAAATAAAGTTTGTCGCTGTAACAAAATTCTTATGCATAATTATTTTTGGTATAGTGAGCTTTCAATATCTGCTAAAATTCTCGAAAAATTTGCATCCAGTGCCGAGATACAGCTCTTCAAAGTTGGTGCATTTTTCGTGTCGAAATCAGTTTTGGCGCTATAACTCGGTATACGGTAGCAGAGTGTAATTAATCATGATTGGCCTAAATTTGGGCAGCCATTGGGCACCCTCTCTCAAAAAATCAAGCTTCAGGCTGCCCTAGTTTTTTCGCTATGGGGTCCCAAAGTGACCCATCCAAAACAAGGGTTTACGTTAGTTTTTTGATTACAGTATCGATACCATACGCTTCAGGAATTTGAAATTCCGCCTGAAGCAAGTCCTGAAGAAGCTCTTCAAAATGTGCGCTCAGGCAAAGCAATCCGTTTCTCCTCCGCAAAGATATGGCCAGAGATTTTTATTTTTGAGTCACCCTGTAGTACAGTACGAAAGTCACTTAAACTTTTTGCAAGAACAACTGATGATGGAAGCTGATTCCAAATTTTGGCAGTTCTAACTGAGAAACTATATTTCCTTATGTTCATGTGACAGCTACGCAGCCTAGTTTTGTTCCTCTGTTCTTCATATGACGTCGATTAATGAGCAGGGCGCGCGGAAAACAATGACGCGAGGACATTTAGTCATAATTTGACAAAAATGGGTTGGGTCCAGACGTGGGCGCGGGGGGGTATGGTGAGCGCGAGGTATATATTCGAATCTTACACTCCTTCTCACAATGATTGAATGGCTCAGTGCCAACACGTCCGACTGTGAATCAGAAGGTCGCTGGTTCGAGTCACCTCGAGGGCACTGATTTTTGCATACCCCCCCCACGCCCACGCCTGGTTGGGTCTGAACGCGACAAAGGTTCCCGCGCGTTCTAACGGGGTTTCTTTCTGTCAAATATATTTGCAAACAAAATGGTGTGCCGCAATTCGTTGAACGGCCATTGACATATTGCCAGTAAGTGATTCCGTGTTTCCCCCTGTTGAGAACAAAGCGTATTAAATTTCGAAGCGACAATTAATAACTCTGCATTGCTATCTTTTTCGGGTTACCGGTGTACCCATCGCACGTCTCTTCACCTTGTGCAAAATTTTGAATATACGCGGTCACGAAAAATAACCCCAAAAACTACAAATATTTGTGGAGGATTGGTTGAAGGCGCGCCAAGTTGATTCTAACGTAGACATGTAACAATACCCAATAGTGGATGGAATCCAATGCCCAATACTCAATAGCAATTGTCAAAATTCGAAAACCCAATACCCAATAGCAATAGCAATAGTAAAAAAACCCAATAGTATTGCTATTGCTATTGGTTATTGGGTATTGGTGTTACGTGTCTATTCCAGCGCGTGCGATTTGACGACTTGTGTATGATTGCCGATCGATTCCGTACTTAATTCCCCGTACTCTCCGTACCGGCCCGACCCGGACGAAAAAATTCCCTGTACTCTCCCGTACCGGCCCGCCCTGGACGAAAAAATTCGCCGTATCGGGGGGAGGGGGGGGGGGGAATTTACGAAAAATGACCCCAAAAACTACAAATATTTGTGGAGGATTGGTCGAAGACGCATCAAGCTGATTCCGGCGCGTGCGATTTGACGACGTGTGCATGATTGTCGATCAATTCGTATTGAACAACAAGATGTCAATTGGAAAACAAAATATAGAGAGTGGTAGAGAAAAATTCGCTCATTCTTCTCATAAATTTTGTTAAAAACAAATGCCATTTACTATGTTTGCGACTGAGCCAAAGTTTGGTCGCTTAAGTACGTTGCACAGTTGCACATTCACATTCTTGCACATTCTTTCTTATGTGTACTCAACATTTTGTACCGGTGCGGAGACGTGCGATGGGGACACCGTAACCCGAAAAAGATAGCAACGCAGAGTTTTCATTTTTCGCTTCGAATTTAATACACTTTGTCCTCAATAGGGGGAGGGGGAAATAGGGAATCACTTACTGTCAATATGTCGATGGCCGTTCGCCAATATGCGGTCCACCATTTTGTTTGCGAACATAATTGGCAGAAAAGAAACCTCGTTGATTTGCGCGCGTGACCCTTGTCGCGTCAAGACCCAACCCCATTTTTGTGGTTCAACAATGGTAAAATTCTGACAACATGGGTTCTTGCTTGAGCCTAAAAATCCATTCTTTCTTGCAGGTATGCATATTTGTCAGCCAAGGAATCGGAGTGCTCATAGTTTTGACCTTTCCACCGTTGATGGCGGCGTTTGGAGTTACAATGCTCATCTTTTATGCTTCCTTGAGCGTGATTAGTGCCATCGTCTTTTACAAGATTGTTCCTGAAACAAAAGGAACGAATGTAGACGACATTATTCAAAAAATTTCCGTTCGCTATGTGGGACAATTGAATCATCCTCAAGGACAAGAAGTCGATGAAGATGAGACAGCGCCATTGTTAAATAGTAAAGAGCACGGAAAGAAATCGTCATATGCTTGAAATGAATGAAACATTTTGGCGAATACATGCAAAGGACTTTTAAGTGATGCCCAAGAAATTTTGAAAATCGGGCGGTCGACAGTTTTTTGCTGATAGCGCAACCAAACTGCTATAATTTCAGGAGAAAAAAAATCGGCAAACTCATGACAGTTACAGTACCGAGCGCGAGAAGTGTCCGGTTCTCGCGATATATTGCGGTGTGGCGCGCGACGCGCGAGACAGTGCTTAAAGATAAAGAACGGGCGTGGATCGGTGTCATCTTGCAGACCGCGCAATATTTCGCGAGACGCATATCTCGCGGTGTTGCGCGATATTTTGCGAGATGTTACATCAGCACGGAATTAAAGAATTTTGGGCCACGCAGGTGAACAAAAACCTCTGTCGCCGATACATATCTCACATATTTCATTACTTACATTGTATTGTGCGATTGCAAATTTTATACTTCCATGTGCGATTGTAAACTGCGCCTGCGAGATTTGCGAGATTCCGCGCGTTGATATTCACAGCCGATCTGGGCGAGCGCCTACCTTAAAGCACTGTCTCGCGCGTAGCGCGCCACACCGCAATATATCGCGAGAACCGGACACTTCTCGCGCTCGGTACTGTAAGGGAACAAATTTTACATCGGTCGACGATAGGTTGTCGCTCGTTTTTTCGAGAAAACCTCGAATGAGTTTAAAAATATCCACTTTGAAAAAACTTGTGTCCTTCAAGTAAAATTTTGAATTCCCGCCGACAGTTGAATGAATTCTTGTCATTTTTACATATGTTGTAGCCTGTATCATTCTCTATTCAAAAAGTTTAAGCTCGGCTCAAACGGTTAAGTTTTGGCGGAGAACGAGCTCTCAGAACATGACGCGCCACCAAGTGGCGTGTGTCATCGGACATACTGCTACCAAGTTCAGGTCCCCCCCCCTGGTCACGAGCTCTTTTGAGCGGGAATTCATACAAAAATACAAAATTTGAAGTTTTCTCGCAAAAATAATTCTTAATTTGCATAAATTTGCATATAAGAGTACAATTATGCTACAAAAGTCGACCCAGCAAACGTCACAGGGGTCCAACCTTGCTCTGGTATGAAATACTCCACCCCCAATCCGAGGGTACCTCAACCATTGTTTGTGTTCGCAGTTGCTGGCTTGCTGACTACGTTAAATTGAATTGAAAAAACGCGCACGCACTTTGTTTCCACAACTAAACTAGGCAAATCAAGTTGGAACGTAAACCGTCTTGAGAAAATTGTCTGAATGCAAAACAAGTTTCCTCAGGACGGTCTGTGTTTGAAGTTTCATCATTGTCTGTGTCTGCAATGCAGTTAGAACGGCCAAAACAAAACTAGTTTTTTGGCGTGTTTTTATTGCGTATCCGTGGGCATTCTTGTCTTTCGGCTAACTATTGAAACGCATGAAGACGCAGCGCTCAGTTCAATACTAACCCTGCCACTTGTTTTCAGTCCCATCACCTGCGCAATCTGTATTGAACTAATGTGTCCATTGTTCTCTACGATAAAACCGTTCATTAACTGAATTAAAGAGGCCTAACAACGGTTCACTAATTATTTTAGTTCTCTTGATTAGAACGCCGTATCGTATCTGGCGACTCCTTATACTCCTGTCGGAACAAAAAAGATCATTTAAGAATAAATTATTGGAATTATTATTC
>JAQGCX010001073.1:0-12391 GCA_034700205.1 Plectus parietinus
AAAACCTGTGACCGTTCTACAATAAAGGCGCTTGTTTGTGTTTCCGATTTATTTTCGCATATTTTCACAAGAATCTGCAGTTTCCTTGCAAATTTAATAAAATTTTGCAAAATATCTTATTTTCTCATCCGTTGTTTATGAAATGCTCAAGATTTTCGGCGAAACACTGTACTTTCATGATGAAACGTACATTTCTGTGAAAAAATTTCAATTTATCAGAAAAATTTTTGGCAACTGTTAGATTGAGCAACGCCTTCTGTTTTATGTAAATGAAATGTTCCTCTAATTTCGGAAAATTGGTAGCGTTCACAACCGAATTCTTTGAAGGCATACAAAACCGGTTTTTAAAAAGCATTTCAGCAGCAAATTTTCTGTTATTTTCTGTTAATGATTGACTCATTTTTCGCCGAGTAAATCGACCATGAAAATATAAAACAAAATTTAATAGAACAATCAGACAGTAAAATCTACCTAGGTTTTGGAAAAAATTTAAAAGCACATCACATCTAATTCTGTCGAAATAGCGATTATCATCGTTGCTATACGAAACGCTTCAGTGATGATGAGGAGCAGCCAAAAATTGGCAAAAAAACGCAAGGTGAACTCAACACTTCCGACCGGAAACTTAATAATAATTTCGTACTGCAATGTCGGCAAGCAATAAAATGCTCTGTGTCCATCGGAGTCTATTGTTAATTTGCGGCAAAGAAGAAACTATCGCCTTTTTCCAGGGCAAAGTTAGAGGGGAGAACGTAACGAGCAGCGCGTAACGACCTAATGATACAGGTATGTATGACGTGTACTGTTGCAACTTGTAATTTTATGAGCATGTACTGTTGAAACATCAAAAAAATCAATGTAACTTGACAATTTGTTTCGTTAATAATTTCCTTCGTAATTTTCCGACATTCCTGCAAATGACCTTAGAAAATTTTGACTGTGACTTATTTTTGACTTTGACTTTGACTTAACATTTTGTTTTTTATTTGGTTTGCGAAACAAACAAATAATAGCATTTTTATGCAATCATGTGACATTGTCACAAATACAATATTTACGTAGCGAGTGGCTTGGCACAAAACAGAATGCAAAAGTGCAGTCAGACTTTACTGAGCTCTCTCAAACTCTTTCCGGTGCCACTAGTCTGCGTCGTCCGTTGAAGTTTTGTTCAATGTGTCAGGGTATTGACCTAAATTTCAATATTTTCGTCTTATCTTTTCTTCAAATCGATACACTAATATAATAAAATAACATATGACTCACAAGAGACACTCATCATAGTGAGACAGTTGGCCGTTCTCCAAAACCCTACAAGGCAGCCTTCGGCGGTATCAAAATGACAGATCTGAGCGCAATGATTGCCGCGGTTGCCTGAGTGCGGCTCGCCTGAAACAATTGGATGACGCCAATTGCGTTGTGGTACATTGCATTGGATTCCCAGCAGTAATGAACATGAACTGCATTCGTTTTTTCATCTAAATTCGATCTATCGTCCGTTGATGAAAAAGCTCATCCAACTACAATCCATCCGTCGCTGAACGGAATATCGGTGGTAAATTTTTTGATTTTTTTCGCCGCCAGGGGCAAAAATGTTTAGCCTTTTTACCGTCATTGGCAAATTTTGCGATATTTTTACTACCGGAAGAAAACTCAAGCGTTTCTGCTGCCGAAAGCGAAAATGAGACCTGCTGAAAAATTCCCCCCTTAATTCATCCGCCGCCTGTGAATTCATGGGTCCATCAATCTTTCAATCGATCCGCAGTCTCTCTTCCCCATCTGCATCCGATCTGCCATCTGCATTTTTTTAGTCCATTCATCCGCAATCTATCAGTCGATGTGGATGAAACCACGGATCGAAGATGCTCATCACTGACTTCTTATTTTCCAACCTACAGTGCCGAGCGCATGGAGTATTCGGTTCACGTGTTATAACGCGTAGTCACGCGCAACGTGCGTGGAAGTGCTCCACGATGGGGAGAATTGCGCAGTGAGAGCGCGGCGGTGACAAATGTAGCCAATTAGTTTGACGCGAAGTGATAGAACTGTCAAGCGAGTCTGCGTGAAATCGATTTTTGGCTATTATTACCACACATATTGCGCGTGGCCACGTGTTATAACACGTGAACCGAATACTCCACGCGCTCGGCACTGTATTAGATACTTATGGTACCATAGGCCTCTCCGTAGCTCTAGATTTTGCGATCAAACAACAAATGTTTATCGAAACAGGTTGATACCTGTTTGTCTTGATACCATATACTGAATAAACTAACCCGGCGCCCAGTTTGTGAACGTCGTTCGACTCCCGTCGGTCCACACCCAGTCCGGTGCAAATTCGTTGCCACGATGCAGACCGATCCAATCTTGGTCGGTGGAAACTTCCATGCTGTCTGAAACGTATAGGATATGGTTGCCAGACGCCCTCCTTTAGGGAGAAATGTCCTCATTTTGAGAGGTCTGTCCTCCTAAGGTGCGTTCTCAAAAGAAGGACGCAAGATCTCCTCCTTATACGAAAATTTTGCCTGCGGCGCTCAAAAATAGTCAATAGTTTGCCTGCAGCGCTTAAAAATCAGTCAAAAATTTGCCTGCGGCGTTAAAATTTTGAATTCAAGCCCTTTTTCGGCTCATTTTTTTCAAATTCGCGCCTTTTTTAAATTCTAACTTTGGCGACTTTCTTGGCGCTCGATTTGAAATATCCTTCTTCGGTATTTTGGAAATTTTTGGAAATTTGGAAATCTGGCAACCCTAATATAGGAGAATAGGTAATGCGTTATTCATTTCATTTGTTGCTTGCTGCTTACTTAAGACGGCACGGTTCTCAAATGCGTTGTGCATTGGAGGTCATCTGAGCGTTCGGGAAGCTGAGATTGC
Source organism: Plectus parietinus (assembly GCA_034700205.1). Lineage (NCBI taxonomy): Eukaryota > Metazoa > Nematoda > Chromadorea > Plectida > Plectidae > Plectus > Plectus parietinus. The sequence goes on from JAQGCX010001073.1 coordinate 2,872, forward strand.
GACACAAATTGAAGCCGGAATTCCAGGTGATATTGACGTTGTTGTGCACGAAGCACTTTCCCGACACGCACACAGTACTCGCCTCTAAAGATAATCATTATAAAGCTTTTTTTTGTGGTTTGTATATATACTCTTCAAATATGATAAGCTGCGGGAACTATAATTTGTGGTTTAAAAAATATTTTGTTTAGTTGATTTGTGAACAATTGTGTGCAGAGCAATTGAACAATAGTTAAACGAAATCAAATCATTACTAAAAATATGAAAGCATTTTCAGTCAACTAAGTTTTCTTCTTTTTTTTTCATTATTCAGCAACGTGCTATGCAGTGTCTAGCCCCATGAACGGGATAAAACGACAGAGCCCTGATATACCGTATAAAACATATTGACGCAAACGACACAACAACCAAAAAAAGTCGGTTACAGTGAAAAACTCATATCACCAAAACAAATATCGTACAGGAACATCTGACTGGTTAAATACTTTTGATTCCATCAGAAACTTTATTATCATTACTATATAAATTTTCTTTCACTAGATGTACGTAATTAATTTCAGTCTGTTTCATCACCACAGTACAGTGAAAATTAACTAAATTAATCATAATTTGAAATGTTATTCTCAACGCAGATAAAAGTTAAAGCTGAATAATTTTACCAGATCCGTGACAAGCAGCTGCAACGACAACATAAAATAACAACACTTTATGAGACATGTTGCCGACAGGTAGGTTTCTGTCAACAAACGAGTACAAACATGTCTCTGTCAAATTTGTACGTTGCTAAGGTGAGCACATGTGTAATTTAAGGGCGGTCTCGGGCGAAGATAGCAGAAATTTGTCATCGCTCGCTGCACTTTGTACTTGACGTTAATGTGCAATTGTGGACTTTGCAGAATTGAGAATTGGTTTGCAGAGATTAATGAAAAAATTATATTATTATTCATTTTAATTTTAGAGAGACCCAGAGCACTCTTATTTTGTGAAAAATAGGGGTTTCGATCAGAGGTGTGTTCGGGTCGAAAAGTTAGGGGGGGGTTAACATGAGGGAAGCCAAAAGCGAGGGGTGTTAACATACCGTAACCCAATTTTTTTGCGGCAAATTTGAACTTTAAATTAGAATATTGAAGCAGGGAATCGATTACAGCATTTTTGTGTGCCATGCACTCTCTAATTTTGTGTTTTTGGTGGCGCATGTCTACCTCCTGTTGCCACTGTACATTAATCAGTCTATAAATCTTTTCCAGCTATGAAAAAAAGAGAATGCATTCATTCAGTGGAGCACTTGGCCACGATTTAGTTGGACAGTGCTTATACAGATGCCATTCCCCAGCTATACAGGGTGTCTTAAAAGTCCCTTTACACTGTTTGAACAACTATAACTTTGCACTCAAGCAATCAAATTGACTGAAATTTTTTGCTTTGATGGAGAAATTTTTAACTTAGATTTTCTTTTTTAAATCTTTAAAATTAGTTCATTTTTCGTCATTTTATGCCAACTTTAATAAAATGCGAGATATTGCACACTGAAAACTCGTTCACGAGGATATCCCCCGCATGGGTCCCATACTGAGAGCTCGGTCTCGACCAAATCTTTACCGTTTTAGCTGAACTTAAACTTTTTGAATAGAAAATGATATTGGCTACAACATATTGAAAAATAACAAAAATCCATATAACTGTTGGCGAGATAAATAAGTTTACTTCATGAACACGAGTTTTTCAAAGTCGAATAACTCGTGTTCTTGAAGTAAACTTTTTAATTCCCGCCAAAAGTTGTATGGATTTTTGCTATTTTTCATTATGTTGTAGCCAATATTATTCATTATCCAAAAAGTTCAAGCTCAGCTAAAACGGTTCGGATTTGGTTGAGAACAAGCTCTCAGTGTGGGACCCATGCGGCGATATCCCCGTGCGGCCGTGCCCATGCCTGTTTCTCAAAAGAACCGGTGGTTGCCTTTGCAGAGACATATCTCAGCAACCCTATAGCCAAATTCAACAATTTATTTTTCAAAGACAACCTCCTGATTCTTGCAACTAATAAACTGAATTTCAGCTCAATCGGTTGAACTTTGGCTGTGTTATTAAAAAAACAAAACCGTCCGACACCTTGTATTATTTGTAATATCTCGCATTTTTATTAAAGTTGCCATAAAATGACGAAAAATGAACTAATTTCAAAGATTTAAAAAGAAAACCTAAGTTTAAAATTTCTCCATCAAATTTCGCTTTGCGCAAAATGTTTTGCGAAGAATGTGACGGTGTTGCGCAATCGCTAATGATGCAAATTTCGCGGAAATGTTCCGCAAGTTCACAACAAAGACTAGGCTGGGAGTGCTGAGACACGTCAGAGCTTAAGGACTAAACATACGTACTGCACATCGATTCTACAACAAACAGGACATTGCGGCTGACACGGTTGGCTGACTGCGTTGTGCACTCATACCGGTATTTGCAGACAGGCTTTTTTTCTGAGCACCGCACTTTCGTAAAGAATCTTAGCAAGGCCTCGAATATTAACTTCGCATTATAGACGCATAACAAATTATCCGTATTCACAACAAATTATTCGTATTCACTTCGCATAAAAAACGGAAAAAATCGTAAAAGTGATATATCCCACATGTTCTTGCTACGTTCTTTTTCAGAAAGCGGCATCACTTTTTACGCAACAGTGAAGCTTTCTTGGGCGGTCCGGGCACGGTTCTTTCAGGTCGAATATGACCTTTCCTTCTCTGCATTCATCTTCCGATACATGATTACAAATTCCTCCTGCTTCATTACATGTTCTCACCGACGTATTGTAAGCTGGTGTTGGTGGTGTATTGGGAACGCAGCATCGAATATTTAATGCCTAAATATCATAAAACTCTAGAAATAGTTGACAATCACTAAAAAAGATTGGCGTGAACACTTCATCAAAAATGACAACTAATTCAGTAGCATAAATCCAAGAAAGCACTAAAAAATTCAATGTCAATCGAAGCAAATGGTACTGTAAAAATTTTCCGGCGTTCTTGTGTTCACTATGCTTGCGAAGTAAAAAAAATATTGGGTCTCCTTTTGCATTGTAACTGAGTTAGTAAATGTACAAGTAATATAATGAATGATTTCGCTGTTGTAAGAAGACTAATAGTAGAAGTGCTGTTGTCACATCATAGGAATTGTACTTTTAAATCAGCTTACCTGCTTGGGACATAAATTTATATTTATTTGCGAGATGTTTAAGTTGCACTCGGAATCGTACTGGCACTTTCCTCCAACTTTTGCGCATTCCTTTTCTTGATGAGGTTCGAAAGGAGTTCTTCTGAAAATATTCATGATAAGCACTAAATTGCAAAACAAAAGTCCTGCGCGCCCCCAGTCTATGATTTTGGTTTCAATTTCTAAAGGTAGTCGTTGGCTACTGTAGTTTTGCAAATCAGCAAATTTTGCAATTTTGCAAATCGCCCAAAAATATCGTAATTTTGCCAGTAATATGCACGAGTGAATATTTTTTCGGCCGTAGAACTTGCGAGATCCCTCCCCCCCAGTCTCGGACTCTAAGGGCACCTGGGGGAAAGGGACTGAACTTAGTGGCACCGATACGAACGATGACATATGTCCCTTGGTGGCGCGTCGAGCTGTGAAAGCTCGTTTTCAACAAAAAATTGATCTTTTGAACTCATTTGAACGGGAATCATCCATTTCTACATGAAAATGACAAATGACAGCATTCTACGCAACTGTTGACGAGAACCAAAAGAGAACATTTATGAGCACGACTTTTTGCAACGTTGGCAACGAAGATATTGCAGTTTGGCTGCTTCTCTTCATAGTGACATTTTGGTCAAATTGCGCTCTTTGGCATTGTTCCATATTTCTGAAACAATAACTTTTCATTTGCCGCTAAAATGAGCAAAATCCGTTGAAGTGTAATTGTTTCGCAGCATTTTCAAAATCGGACATTTTCTACTGATAATGAAATTCTCAAAAGCTCTCAAAAATTTGAAACAAATTTTGTTTTCTCAGTTTCTTGTGAAAAATATCGCAAGTTCAAAAAAGTTGTTTCTAAGCTGTGAAAATCATTTTTGCAGAATTAATTCCAAATAATTTCAAGTTTTTAACGCAAATGCTTTGTTTAGACTTTTTTGAACTTGTAATATTTTTATCGTTATCAGCACAAAAAACTGAGTCAGAAAACGTAATTGTATCCAGTTTTTGAGAATCACGAGATTTGACCAAAATTTCACTACGAAGAGAAGCAGCCAAACTGCATTATTTTCTGGTTAAAAAAAGAAAATCGAAGTCATCTTTATAACTCAACGTTGCAAAAAGTTGTGCTCATAAATGTTCTGTTTTGGTTCTCGTCAATGGTTGCATAGAATGCTGTCATTTTTCATTTTCAAGTGAAAATGGATCATTCCCTCTCGAATGAGATCAAGTTCAGCTCAAACTAGTGTTGCCACGGTACGGGGTTTTCGCCGTACGGTACGGGAAACCCCTTTCTCCCCGTACCGGCCCGCTCCGAAGGAAAAAATTCCCCGTACTCCCCGTACCGTCCGCCCCGAACCACTGAATTGTGGTAACACTAGAGACGACCACTTGAACGCCATTGCCCAAAAATTGTGGTTACTGATATAACTAATTAATTATTTGATCAATGCATCAATCAATGCACGACGCAATTCTTTGTAATGTGAGGTGGAGTGAAGACACTTTAGTCAGTTGGTGTGCGCTTTGCGTGTTATGCGTCAGTCGTCGATCAGTCAGCGAGCGAGAGTAGTGAGTGCTTCGTCCGTGCTATGCTGGGTCTAAGTGAGCAAAGTTCTTGGGTTTTGGGTTTGGGATGGCCATGCCACCAAGATACTCAAGGAAGGCGAAGCATATGCTATTTTTCGCTATTATACCACAGAGTAAAATGTAACTAAACCTTACAGGAAGATGTTAAATGAGACAAAATGAGCGCAAAAATGATGATTTTTATCGAAAAATTTATGAAAAAACGGTACGGAGCGCTCTCCGTAGCTTGGTTCGGGATTCGCCGTATCGGCCCGCCCCGAAGGAAAAAATTCCCCGTACTCCCCGTACCGTCCGCCCCGAACCATCCGCCCCCGTGGTATCACTACTGCTGCCTAATAACGAAATTAATCGTTGGAAAAAATAATGCACATTTCACAGTCTAGAGACTGAATTACCCTTGTAGGCAACGGATCACTGCTGCCTAATAACGAAATTATTCGTTGGAAAAAATAATGCACATTTCACAGTCTAGTCTCTTACCGCATGAAGCAGAAAGTTGGATGAAAATTGCACTTTCCAACTCCAATAATTTCGCATCACCTTAGACATTGCGAAATTTATTCAGAGATTGAACCTACTCTCTAAAACCTGTTCATAAATTTTTGTGTCATGAACATGTTCATGACATGACAAATCATGAAATCTTTGGTAATATAGGACAAGTTCATTAAAATAATGAAGTGTCATGAACTAGTTAAGTTAGTAAGTTTGATTAACTTCATGATTTTAATGAACTATTTGATGAAAAATATGAAATATGTCGTCAAATAAATTAAGTGTTCGTGACTCTTCTCACTAACCCGTCGCGTTTGCGTTTCATAGATGTTGGGATATAAAGGGAAAGTTTTATCTATTATAACATACGTATGGGATTTTAATTGAGTTGAGTTCCCAATGCACCAACGTTTCCCTCGTGCGAGGCGAAGGCAGCTGATGCCATAGCGTGCCACCAATGTTGCCTTGCGTTTCCTTTCCTTGCGTTGCCTTGCCTTTTTGGATAAGGGAGATTTTCTTCTCATATGCTTAGTACATAATTCATTTCTTCAAACTTTCCAAAATTCATGAAATCACTTCATAAAATTTACGAAATAGTTAATGAAATTTCCACGAAATGTCAATTTATTTCATGAATAATTGAGATAGTTGGAATGCAACGAACAAGTTCATGGTCATTTCATGGAAAAAACCATGAACAGGGTTCAGAGAGCAGGTTAAATTATTCTTCGTGTGCTTCGATTTGATCTTCGTCTTCATTTTCAAGAAATGTTACCTTAGGTGGCGGAATGGACAACGAAACAATCCCAATCGCCATTAAATTGGCCGAAAATTGGGCAATAAGGTCTTTATATTGCATTGAATTCTGCTTGTTTTTATTCGCTATCTCACCCTGCCTGTATTTCGTCAAGCTGCTCCATCGATCCAATTTTTTACATGTTAATTTGCGCCTTCTCCTTGGGAACTTAGCGATTGCTTACATTGGAATGGCAGTTAGTCGTATTGTGGATATCACAAGAATAATTGTTCTTGTTGTTAACCCGAATAATAAGCTTGGTCTCATGCAAGATCAATTTTTCTGCCAAGCTATCAAAATACCGTATGATTGCGTTCTTACTGTGGCGGCATTCACTTTGATAATGTTGGCGATTGAAAGGACGGTCGCAACGGCAAAAGCTGGAGTCTACGAAAAAAAAAGAAGTGCGAAGCTTGGCATCAGTCTTCTCATAATTCTGGTAAAACACGTTTCTTTTCTACGTTCTGATAAAATGAATTTTACTGCTGAAATACAGAATGCGTAAAAAGTTCGGTTTTTTTTAAATTTTCTTTAATAAAATCTTTTAAAATCTGTTTTCAATGATTGATTTCAATCTGTTTTCCGAATAGCGGCTGTTTCGAAAACGATCTTTTGTAAGCGATTTGTTATGTTTTTGTTAAATTTTCTGCAAAATTTTCAGTGGTTTTGATTCAAAATAAAAAAGTTATGCTAAAAATAAAAAACAACGAACTTTTTACGCACCCTGTAGTACGGCAAAAATAATTGCCCGCTACGCGCTATTGACGACTTACGCAGAAATGGCATTAAAGTTTGTGCAAAATTTGAGAGATTGTTACCTTTTTGAGCCAGACTTTCTTAGTACTTTCCCGTGCAACATGGACTGCGTTTTTTCAGGCCGATCATGGAGCAAATAAAATGCGTCACATGCGAGTCCACCGTACTTTAACCATGTACCGTAACTTTCATGCCACCACTTAGGGGTCATGCTTTCGTTACGTAACGCTTTTAGAAGGAGGAGGGACCGGCGTTGGCCATTTTTAGTGTTACGTGTAACGCTATAGGATATGATTATCGATTGTAACTGAGGAGATGGTAAAAAAGGCCGAAAACAGCGTTAGGTAATACAGTCGAAACCGGCTATAAGGCTATAGCTATAAGGCTATACCCGGCTATAGCCGGGATCTATTTCTATGTTATAGCACAGTACTGAACACGGGAATTAATAAAATGGCTCTTATAGCTGGGGTGTTCCTATAGCCGGTGCTCTTATAGCTGATCCTTACCGACGAGTAGACGACCATCTTATCGGGCGACTTGAGCGATCCGTTGGCCTTCTGCCGCTTCCGATTGACCATGTCGTGGAGCAGGAAGCCGCCGACGAACTTGCCCATCTGCGGCTGGTCAAATTTAGACAGGCGGTTGACCCGCTTCAGTTCGACTAGTACGTCATAGACCCGCTGAGGTCCGTTGTCCCACGGCGCTTCAACCCAGGCATGAGTCAAGTTGTGCACTCGCTAAAAAGAAGACCCATAATATCAGGTATTACAGAAAAAATGGAGGAACGAGCCGGATCTGATGTGTTTTATGAACTAACTCGGCAGAAAAGTGGTACTTTTCTCAAATATAGGAGACTATCTAAAAATAAATGCACGTTTCACATTAATCCCATGTTGAAAAACTATTCTACTGTACAAAACACATTGCGGCTTTTAATTTGCGTCTCCACAAATTTGTGAAATAAAAGTATGGGCATGGGTAAGGCCATGAGAAGGATACAGAAATTTTGGCTGAAAAAAGCATGTACAGAGTGGGGCAAGTTATTTGGCAGATTTCAAATCGCTGTCTTACAAAACTTTCAAATTTCAAATTTTAAAGTTTACTTCAATAACACGAGTTTTTCAACTGAAATTTTCATGTTATTGAAGTAAACTTTAAAATTCCCGCCAACAGTTGTATGAATTCTTGTTATTTTTCAGTATGTTGTAGCCGATATCATTCGCTATTTAAAAAGTCTTCGCTTAGCTGAAACTGTGAAGTTTTGGCCTAGAACGAGCTCTCAGCGTGGGACCCCTGCGGGATATCTCCTGCCCTCGTGCTCATGTCTGGGCAATTGCATCAAACGAGCGTTCCGCGTTTATTAGGGACAACGCGTTTTACGCGCTTTATGGCGCGCTTTACGCGTTTCGGCGCGTTTTACTAAGCCAAAGCCGAGAACTGAGGTTTAAAATTCGTAATCAGCGTGTCGAAAAACCTCTTCCTGTGAAGTGCCAGGGTCTAGTTCGCTTACCTTGTATTAAATTTGATTTACGACCTCTAAACTGCAGGAGTGCCATTTTTTTAACATTTTGAGACATTCTTTCAGGCATTTTGTGAATCAAATTTCAATTTGATCTGATTAAAATTGATGAATCTGCAGCCATTCATAAGTTGAACTTTTAGTTGCGCCACAAAACCGCTGAATTGATATCTCAAGCGAGCCGAAATGTACATTGAAAGTAGATATGTAAAAGTGATAAACTATCGCAAATAACACTTATAAAAAAGTCTAATTTGTACTGCATGCAGTTTGGGTTCAAAAAACGGTATCTGTTTTTTTTAATCGTTACTATTCTCTTTCTGAGCTTGTGAAAAATTTCTCTGTATCTGTTATTTCAGACAGCCCTGTGAAATCCCAAGCATATCTTTTTCCGAAAAACTCGAAATTTATCGATCGTTTCAACTAACTTACCGCATTTGGAGTGTCTATTATGGCGATGTGTTCAAGGAGCGCCGAGCAAATTACTGCAAGAAACCGTCAACGTTGAAACCTCTGTCACTTGACGACAGTTTAGGATTGTTTGCATTGCTACTGATTGGATCATTGTTAGCTGCAGTCATTTTCATTGCCGAAATTGTCAACAAAGTTTGGTATACCATTGCAAACAAGAAGTAATAAATGTTTATCAAGTGACTCAAGTACCTAGTATATTTCTTTGTCAATTAAATTGTCGCGTTGGTTTTCTCCGAAATGATTTTTACTGTTGTTTTCACATTCGAACTAATTAGAATTGCCATTGATGTAAAAGCTCGTGTTTCAATGTTTAAAATAAGTAATAATTTGTGAACAGAAACTACTTTGACAGATTGATTGGGAATCTGTATTTTGTTAATGTGTTTGTGCAGCGACGGACTGACCACATACTTGAACTTGTACTTGTACTTGTACTGCATACACTGCGCAACCAATTACTGGGAATCTAGAAAGCTTAACGAGTTCAATCTGAACTGAATGCACAGTTACTATACATTTAAGGGCAGTCCCAGTCAGATAAATATTAAGGTTACAGAACAAGTACGTACGCAAGGTTGATTTTTTTATTCACTAAGTAGGTGATTCGCTTTGGGAAAATTTTCGCAACTGTGCATTGTAGCAGCGCAAGATTATGTTGTACATGATTTCGAGTTCTCAACGCAATACTGAAATAT
>JAQGCX010001074.1:0-12386 GCA_034700205.1 Plectus parietinus
TCGAAAAATTGCGATTTTTCATCAATTTTTCACGCCAATATTTGTTCATGAGGTGGTTGAAATAATAGTAACCCACGTAAAAATAGTAGCCCACGCAGAAATAGTAGCCCACGGTCCAGGGAGGTTGAAATAATAGTAGCCCATAGGCTACTATTTCTTAAAAACGGTATTTGGAGTTTCAACCCCAACTGTTAGATCGAACTAACCCATTTGCTGTTATTGAACCGTTCAATTTGGCGCATGTACCGTATCATAATGCTGCTTCGTTAGCAGATTCGGATATGGAAAGTAGAAACAGCTGATCAAAAGACCGCACACACAAACACCGCGTGTCCGTATTCTCCTCGATTCGTGGTCGGTCGCCGCCGCCGTCGCTGTCAGCTCTTCCGTTCCATTTTATTGCTAGCGGGGCGGATTTCCGTTCGCCGTCTACTACAAGACGTGCGTTGAATATTGATGTAGTGAAGCACTAGGTAGCTGCCTTTGTTAGCTGTGCAAATTGTTGCTCAACACTCATAGAGTGGCGTGTTTTTGCGCAAATTCGATCTCTGAGCAACGGCGCCTCGAATTGCCGCTAATGGCTGTGTCGGGCGCGCATATTCTGAATAATTCATCGCCAAATAACGCTTTCTTCTCGGCGATGTGACACTCTGCGCTCTCCCACGCAGAGCATATAGGCACAATCCCGGAACATTACCACGAAGCGCAATAGAAATGGGATTAGTGGTGGACCAGGCAGGATCGATAATCGCTGGGAGTGTATAGCGGCGCGGCAAATCTCTGGACGCCTTTTCCGCTTCTCTGTTCTATTTGCTTGTCTCACTATTCAACGCAATGCGAGAACGCGCTTCTGATGGCAGCCCCAGAGGTTCAATGACATCATATCTATTGCACACATGTTGTTGACTTCTTCTTTGATCGCCCGCGTGCGGTATTAACTCCGTTTGACGATCGCGGAATTTCCTTCTTGTGAACAGTGTCCCATTTTTCGCCTTCAGCGCTTGAGACAGTTGTTCACGGTTGTGTGGGCATCGCGACAATTCTAAGCTTTCTCTAAGACCTGAAAGGTTAGCACAGTTATTGTTGCGGAAAATATTGCTCGCAGCGTTTGATTAATTCAGACGTGTTGTCCCCTGAGCTTTGCAGCTACGCACGGATGAGAAATTTCGCTCGATTTCTCAGTGTAGGTTGTTTTGCATATGTGCTGGCATAGTTGTGTTGTCAAATTCGAAAAACATGAAGCCATGCGTCCTGTGAAAAACATTATGGCATCATGCATGCGTAATTGACAGGCGCATGCAGTGCGAAACAGACGTCATATACAGGACCGTTAAAAGTGTTTTTGATGCCAGCACTTGACGGCTGGAGCTAATCATTGATTCTGATCATTTGTTGACGTAGATCACGCGGTGCTGGCAGCACATGGTGTATTGTTGTCGAGACAGAGCGGTTGGCTGCAGACTAGAGGGGGTGCAAGTCAACATTGGTGGTGGTCTGTTCTATGATGCATCCGCCGTTTCGTGTGTGTGTGTGTAAAGTTGAGACAGCGAGTCAAGTCGTGTGGACGCGGTCGGTGGGCGCAAGTGAGCGAAACCGAATCCAGACGCTTCTTTGCCGGAAGCAGGCGGTTCTTACCCAGCGCTGCTTGGCGCGCCGTTGCGCGGGGTCTCGCGGGGTGCGGCAGTGGAACCCTATTCAGGTTCGATGTGTTTGCTCCTCCTGCGCCCTTTGTGGCGTTGGCGACGGACGCGTCCCGAGTAGAGCAGCGCGGACATATTCTCGCTGACGGCGCCGCCGAGCGGCGCTCGGCTGCCGCGGTGCCATTCCCGAAATGTCGGCGCTTCTCGGCCGTGCAGTTTGATCAAGGTTGGCTGGTTCTTGCTCGTCGATCGACGTGCCGCGCCTGCTGCTGAGTCACCATTGACGGCCGACGAATTTAAGCGGCGCCATTATTCCCTTTCCACGCAAATTCTTCACCACTTCCCCTATTCCCTTTCTGTTGGCAATAACTAGTAATTACGCTTCGATTACGGCTGTGGTTACCGTTCGATCTGTGCGGACGTTGCGTGGCGCTCTTTGTGGTCTTTGAAACGTTGGCCGCCGACTGCAGTAGGTTTTTTTTCGGTTTGTATTGAGTTTATTTAGGACGAGAGCGATAGTGAATAAGACTAGGGCGCGATGGCTTCTGAATCACCTCCGCCCTCTTCTCACGGCGCTGCGTGCGAGGAATTAATAGGCAAATTGGTCGTGGTTGATTAACCCCATTATTCTGCGCTGCGGAGGTGTCTCTTCGTCTTTGGTTTATATATGAGTATTCAATGATGATCGGCGCGCTCGTCGCCTGTCGCCGAAGGTTGCTGTCCGATCAGATGACCCTAAGAGAGCCAGCAAGGTCGCCGTCTCGCCTGATGCTCGGTTGGCATTGACAAACGCCCCGGCGGTGGGTCGTGAAGGGATAGAGCGAACTCGCCCTCTCCGGGCAGACACGACGCGTCGTTTCGATGAGACGGACGCAGCCTCTTCGCCCTGCCTGCTGCAGACGCACTTGCTGTATCTCACTGCGACGAGAACGCCATCTGTGGCATTCATCCGTGTGTTTCTTCATTTTCGCCGAGCGATAGAGACAGGCGGCCGACGATTGCATGCGTGCGACCAGCCGTTTTTCCAGGTCAGAGTCGATCCAGGGGTCCGTATTGGCACCATTTCCGACCCCATCGTGCCGCGCATTATGTGCAATATTCGGCCTTTATCGGCGAACACGTGGATAAAACCGGTGTTTTGCTACATATCCGCATGCGACACACGAACATTACTCATTGCATAACGCTATTTTCAACTTTTTCGATCGGCGGTTGCGCAAAAACGTTGCAGCCCGAGCGACTTATGAAAAACTGCCACGTTACCTAGCTATCTCATCAGTGATTGCGCGCGATTTTCGCCGTTCAATCGACTCAGTCTTTATTAAGGAATGGAGGCGAGGCGAATTAGGGATTAGTGGCGGTCTAAAGAAGAGAACGCTCTCTTTTTAATATTTTCCATCGGCGGTTGCGCAAAAGCGTTGCAGCCCGAGCGACTTATGAAAAACTGCCACGTTACCTAGCTATCTGATCATTGATTGCGCGCGATTTTCGCCGTTCAACCGACTGAGTCTTTATTAAGGAATGGAGGCGAGGCGGATTAGGGATTAGTGGCGGTCTAAAGAAGAGAAGGCGCGGGTCACGTAGTAATGAGATTACGCCAATGCGATCTCATTGCAGCGCATTGATTCTGTGTGGCTGATCACGATATCGCGCCAAGCTAATCCGAGTTGGCGGTCGGTGCGAGCAGCGCAAAATGGCCGCCTCGGCCGGCAAGGAGGGAGAGAAGAATGTGGGGAGCAGCGACTCCAACAACTCCCTCATCAACGCTGACACCGCCCACCTACTGTCCGATGATGAGGAGGACGTGAAGGCCATCAAGCACCTTCAGCTCATCGATAAGGAGGTCACTGACCAGACCATCGTCACCGATTCCGAGGCCGAGACAGATTCTTCTCCTGTTGTCGAGTTCGCCCCTAACTACAACACTACCAGTGCCAGCAGCAGCAACGCTGCTAATCATCACCCTACGGTCTGCATTGCATTTTTATTCTTTTATCATTCTTTTATCAAAATTTCCTGCGCTTCAAGTGTGCGGTCAAAATGCCATTTTGCCAAGTCGTAATTTCTTCTGCAAATATTATTGTAGTTATAAAACGTCAATAACAGCCCTGTTTACTCTTTCGAGCTCTTAACAAAAGAAATTTCACAGTGATGTCCTAGTTGGGAAATGTTTTGTTGAAGGCTAGCAGCCTCGGCATGTTGTTTAAATTAAAATCTGATCAACAGTAAATTTCTGATGGAATCAGTTCTGCAGAAGGCTAGCAGCCTCCGCATGTTCTTTCAATTAAAATCTGATCAACGGTACATTTCTGATCGCGATGCTCTCTGTTCTTTATTCTAATTGAATGGTTGATAAATTGCACCTTGCGAGAGCGTATTTATAGAGGTGTTGCGGAGGTAGAAATAATGAAGACATTGACATGGTGATCATTTCAGGTGAGTTTCGGTTCGAAGGAGACGCGTTTCATCCCAGTGAGTTCACCAATGAAGCCGACTCGATTTTGGTCAGCGCCGGCGCTGCTAAAGGACAAGATCAGAGACTCTCACGCATGGTTGAGCCCGAAGTGGTTCTGCGCGGCGATCTGTTTTCTTATTCTGGTGCACGGCGCGTTGTGCACCGGCTACATGACGTCCGTCATCACGACCATCGAGAAGCGCTTTGAAATCCGCAGCTCGACCAGCGGCATGGTCGTCAGCAGCTACGAATTCGGCAGTCTTCTGTCCGTCATGATCATTAGTTATTACGGCTCGCGCGGCCATATTCCGCGCTTTATCGGCGTGGGAACGCTCGTCCTCGCCGCCGGCTCCTTCCTCTTCACCCTCCCGCACTTCCTCGCCAGTCCGCCTATCTTCAATTTTACGTTGATCAACCAGAAACCTGGCTTGTGCGAACTCACTAATAACACGAAGAGCGCCGTCAAGTGCGATGAGGGACTATTCGCCGGACTGCAGGCCGCCAGCGCCAGCCATCTCGTCCCCATTCTCATGGTCGCCCAGATTCTGCTCGGAATTGGTGGCTCGCCTATTTTCACACTCGGCACCACCTACATCGACAATCATGTGGACAAGGAAAGCTCGTCCGTATATCTCGGTTAGTTTATATTATTATTATTATTATTCGCCTTCCCGTTTCGCTTTACCCAGCACAAAATGTTCACTATAGTTCTTATTTCAATTAAATAGCAGCGCATCGTTTTTTAACAATTGTAATTGAATGATTTTTAGCGTTTATGTACATGATGGTGGCATTTGGACCGGTGTGCGGCTTCTTGTTGGGCGCGGCGATGCTGTCGAAGTACGTGTATCCGACGAAGCCGGTGGACTTGCCGGACAGTGCATTCATCGGGCTGTGGTGGGGCGGCTTCGTGCTGCTCGGCATACTGTACCTGTTCGCCGCACTGCCCTTCTTCGGTTTTCCGCGCCGACTGCCTGCCGAGGGAGTAACCGCGTCGGGTATTCACGACGAGTCAAAGACCTCATCTAACACTAGCAGCCTTAAAAGTACGTTGCTATGTCATTTGACTTTATGCTCAGTCATAGTCTATTCATTCCATTCTTTTTTTAAATTCGTACTGCCACTCACGTTTCGACTATTATTTGAGACTGAAAGAGCACAGTTTTGATCTTATCTTCCTTATTTTCATCCATCTTATCTCTTTTCAACGACCATGTCTTTTGCGCAACACTAGTTCACTTTTAAACATGCGCACTCGTTGGCTCTGGCGTATTTTTCTTGCTTTCACTGAACCCATTAACGAAACCGGAACGTCGCACAATATTGGGCAGAGAGAACGCAGCTGCCAAACCGGGCGTTGTTTGCATAGCTCTGTGGACGTTTCCGAGCTCGACGTTTCCGAGGTGACGCACGAGGGAATTGGGGGGTTGCCGAACGCGTGACGCTGTTCAACAGCTGTTAATTGACATTGTCATCTATCGTCCTTCGATTTCTTTGCCAACTCACTGTTTTTTGATCTTTGCGCTCCAGCCATGGCTCTCTTTAACTCACATTGCGTAAATTGTGTTGGCAACAGGATCTATTATTGTTTTTCTTCCTTTTAAATTCACGGGAACAGGTATTTTGATTCTTGGTGACCGACACGAATAGGATGTCATTTGAAATCGATGAATCTAGACTATTCAGTTTTGTTGATCATCTCACTCGGTTGTTTTTGTTATGTCGCAGTGAGCAGTAAATTATCTCCGGGAGCTGTCTTCATCATTCATTGAACTGCGATGTTTCCATGATACAGTCCCCAAGGGAGCAGTGCCTGAAAATAAAAGTTTGAGGACATTTTCAATGATTCACTGGAGAGAGGAAGGGGGGGGGGAGAGGGTGGAAAGCACTGGGGCCTATTTCATAAAAGAATTGCAGCTTGCAGAATTGCAAATTGCCAAACGCGCGCATTGGCCTTTGCTATGCGTTTCCATGGCAATGGCCAATGCGCGCGTCCTGCAAGTTGCAATTCTTTTATGAAATAGGCCCCTGAGCGAGCGCTCACAAGAAAACTCAAGTGAAAGAGAATATTTTAAACGGCAATATCATATGAGCATACAATGAAATTTGCGGCACTGTTAACTGAAAAGTAGCAGGTATTTTTACAATATGATATTGCATTCGCCAAGTTCCTTTTCCTATCGTGTCCGACAAATATAAATAACAGCGAATTTCAGAAATTCCGGTGTCGATTCTGCGGCTGTTGACGAACAGCGTGTACATGGTGTCGTCACTGAACGCGTGTATGGACTTGGCTATCGTGTCGGGCTTCACCGTCTACTTGCCTAAGTACCTCGAGACTCAATTCGATTTCTCAAAGTCACACGCCAGCATGCTAACCGGTAAGATCATCTTTCTAGTCCACACAATCGGTCCCAATCCTATCATCATGTTTATGAACCCTAAAATATCATTCTATTATAATTGTCAAAAAACCATGCGCTGCTATTTTATTGAAATAAGAACTATTGTCACATTTTGTACTGCGTAAATAGAAGCGGGAAGCTCACACCGTAACTTGTCAGGTAAAGAAAATCATAAATCCACATTATCGTTGCGGGATTAAGGAGTTTTTGTTTTACACCTCAGAGATACTCAGCGAGCACAAGTTTGTGACAATGATGAGCGCCTGAGACAAAATCGAAGTCGCCGAGATATACGGAAAATCGGCGGCTGACACTTCCTGCTGACATGACTGAAGTTTCTGAATCGGTCAAAGACCAACAGTACATAGTCCGATTCTACTGTAACGCGCAGAACTTTTAGCTGCTGGCTATTGTAACATCTTAGTGCTTTGATAGTGCATATTTGTTGAATTAATGGCATGATCGAAAAAATTCTTTTGTGTGAGAAAGCCCTTTTGAAAGTCGCGTATTCATTGCGGTTCTATGAAAATGGTGAGAAAGCGAGACGAATGGGTTGGTAATGGTGATCGTTAAAGGGGTGAACTTTGAGCAATGAAGCAATGACGCAAACGTTGTTTTTCTTTTCAGGCGGCGTGGCGGTTCCGGGAGCGATTGTTGGCATCTTTCTGGGCGGCTTCATCATGAAGCGCTACAAGTTGCAGCTGCGCGGCATCTCGTCGCTCATCGTGCTCATCAATCTCACTGCCCTCGGCCTCCTCACGCTCTTCTTCTGGTTCGGCTGCTCCAACCCCCAGATGGCCGGCGTCTTCAGCACCTACAACCGCTTCAAAGACTGGCCGCCGCAGTTCAATGTCCCTGAGTATGTGCATCAATTCTTCTTGGGCGTTCGCTGGGGACATTTGGAGTTACAAGATTATCAATGGGGTCCACATTCTTCTTTCATTCGGTGCTGCTGGTCGCGACAGGCAAAAAAATGGGAATTGATTCGACGAAAATGTCATTGTGTCTTGTTTATTGTGACGCATTTTTATCGGCGTATCAGGGCGACGATGGTTCCCATGAGGGTAGAAGAACATTATTCATAAAATGCGACTGCTAGCTGGGTTTTCAATGATTTACTGGTTGATTCCTTGTCTTGCGTGCACATAACTTTTCAATTGACCGACCAAATACCAGTGATGTTCACAGGCCAGCCTGGAAAGCCTGGGGGTTGGCTGATAAAAGCGGATACAACTGGAAATAAGTTGATAAGCCAATCTGGATACTTCGCGCACTTTACCCAGATTGGCTTATTTCCAGTTGTATCCGCTTTTATCAGCCAATCCCCAGGCTTTCCAAGTCGCCAGACCGGCCTGTGAACATCACTGCCAAATACAGTTGATAACTGGATAATCTGTCTTAATTGACGTAATGATGGATTAGTTATTTTCTGATCGATGAATAAGTCTGGGGTAATTTTCAGTCCGTTGCGTAAGACGGCGCTGAACATTTCGTCGACGTGTAACATCAACTGCCACTGCTCGCCGGAAGAGTACCAGCCGGTGTGCGGCGTCGATCAGAAGACTTACTTCTCGCCTTGTTTCGCCGGTTGCCAACAAGAAGTCTACTCCCCCTTCGACACACGCACCATCTCCGGCAAACTCCAGCTCTACCACGTTGTATGTCTACCATTGCTTTATATTTTTCCGTCAATTCCTTTAACGGCTTCCCAAGTCAAAATACATGTTCCGCTTTTTCTATCCATTTGAGGTTGTAGATTCCGAAAATCACATCAGTTTTGTCAATTCGGCTTAGAAATGGCCGAAAACTGCTTGCAAGAAGATGGCGCGTCAGGATGTGCAGGTTATCCAACTCGAGAACTTGAAATGAATTCGTATGCATTATTGGTAAAGAATATATAAATCAAGAATATATACAAATCCATTTCAAGTTTTCGAGTTGAATGACCTGCACATCCTGGACGGCCATATACTACCAAGAAGTTTTCGACGATTTCTAAGCGGAATTGAACAAAACTGATGTTATTTTTTTGGGAATCTACGACCTGAGATGGATATAAAAAGTGGGATAATATTTTGACTTGGGAAGGCGTTTAAACAGTGTGGAGTTTAAAGAGGTTAATACCGTATTTTAAGAAATAGTAGCCCACGGTCGAGGGAGGTTGAAATAATAGTAGCCCATGGACTACTATTTCTTAAAATACGGTAAATGGGAGGCTGTCAACAAAAAACAGAAAGGATAATATGTAAAACGTAAGAGCGGGCCACAAACAATGATAGAAAAATAGGAATTGACTGCACGACCCACCTTGACGGGCGTTATGAGAATGTTTTCGGTATCGGGATTGGCGATGTAGAGCGAGAACGACTGCTTCAAGGCGGGCACGTGGTCCTTGAGCTTGCGATAAGCCTGCGATGTCAGTTTCTGCACCGAGTCGGGCGCTAGGAACGGATGCGTCTTCAGCGCCTCCTTGCCGCCGCCACTGCCAACCATCACTTCAGCCTGAAAAACAGGTAATCTTTGATATAAAAAGTAAAAGTACACGATCATGAATTGGTCAGTGACCCATGTAAGTCGCAAAAAATTATCGTTAAACAAATGGATTGTGAAATCACAACTTTTCCACTGGCAAAACGAGAGTTGCATTTTCCATTATCAACTCAGGCAAGTATACAGTCCGAAACTCGGCGACCAGACCAGGCAAAAAACTACGGTACCGAATGGAAAAGTGGTGTGCGGGACTGATCAAGGTATTGAGTGTGGACAAAACATAGAGTATTGATTTATATGCTGCAATGCTAAGTTTTTTTTCATGATTTGTGGTTTTCATGATTTTGCAAACAAAATTCCAATAAACGTAATGTAATCTAAGAACAAACAGTAGTTTGCTTATAAAAGTGTAACTGGGCTTACCTTGACCAAAAAGTCTGCCAGTTCGAGCACAACATTATCAGCAGACATAGCAATCAGTTTCTGACAAGAATTTTTCAGCTGCACATCAAGCACTCGACGACCATCAGTGACAGATTCAGAAACGTGCATTGGTGTCTAAAAAAGAAATATATATTAATCGGTTTGAATGAAAAATGTAAAGAACCAACCATGAAGAGAAACTCGAGGAAAGCGTTGTTGCTGCTCAGCACAAACCAGCGTTCTTTCTGGCTCATAAAATGGGCGGCGGCGTCTGAAAAATATCCCATTACTATCCTGATTTGTTTGAGCCACTGACAAACCTTTGACTTTCGAGAAGTCTACAGAAGTGTCTTTGATGCTCAGAGAGTTCGCCGATCGATATGGACTCGTCTGCTCACGCAAGATGAGCAGGTGCTTGACCAAAAACAGTTGGGCATCTAACGGTTTCTGAAAAGGGAAAATGTCAGCATTGGAGAATGAAAATAGGTCACAACCTTGGTGACAGCAATTTTTTCAGTAGCAGACATCAACGACTGGACGCACATTGACAGAATCTCTTGTGAGACGCCTTGGAACACGCCCGGCTGAAAGAAAACAACGATTGAATCGAGAAAGAAAATTGCAACTATCAATGAGCTTGATAAAGTCGAACACGGATAAGCGCATTTGGGCAGCTCCCAATTGGTCATTTTGTATTATAAAGAACACGGATAAGTGCACATGTCAATCAAATTCCAAAATCATCTCAACCCGAAGGCTATGATTGGTCACCAAACTAAGGGCACCACACCGAGGCCTGCTCTGATTTGTAGGCGTACAGCCTACTGTTATTGCCACCTTGTTCTATTCTTCCTGTTTGTATTGCGCGCCATTATAGTATCTATGTTGTATTGTTCCGTTGTGTATTTCGTCGTGTGTTGTGTGGAAATGATTTCCTAATTTGGTATATAATGCCAAATTTATGTTGATTGAGACAGTTGGATGTGGAGTTGGCCTAAGGGTCAGTCGGATAAAGAGACTTCTTCCCAACTTGCCACTAGACATCCCACACTTTACAAAGCATAGCGCATAGCAATTAGTCGATGCGATGATTGTACATTTGCACTGTAGTCGAAACTGGTACAAGCTAGCTAGCTTGTCTCAGAAGATCAAATTAAAATAAAAGAGAGAATAAAACGACATACAGTGATGCACTGTTCTCCCGCGTTCCCTTATTACAATCGACGGGCTCGAGAGAGTCGCGAGCAGTCCCGACGTTTCTCGATCATTTTAGACTTTTTTTGCCTGACACTGTAGCAACATTCCTTTTTACTCATTTCTTCGACACACTCGAATACTCTTTCATTTGTATAAAGTATCAAGTCATTCTTTTATGCAAATTAACAAAAACTTGTTGCCGCTGCATCATTCTGCAAAAAACCCAACCATAGCAACTATCCCGGTGAAGAAAACGGTGTTGTTTAAACAAAAACAAAAACGAAAACGGTTTTGGTACCGAGCGAAATTCAACGCGCGCCATCGCTTAGGTCTTTTTTCTGCATCTATTCTCGTTTGCACAATGTCTCTTGTTATTTATTTTTTAAGCGTATTTCCACTTCAAGAAAAGAACAGCCCGTGGGGCAATTTCGCACTAACGTTCAGTCATAGGAAATGCACTAATATTCCATTGTCATCGTACAAATTGCCGCGTTTTCTCTGAGCTCATTTGCCTTTATTCAGGCACGTAGAAATAGTATCGCAGTTGCAGCGATGCGCAAAGAGGTAAAGAGTATCAAACCGATTCTTATAGTCAGCCTCTTATCTGTTATCTTGGTTACTGTTCCCCAAATCTACCTATCATCCCTGCGTCTTTTTGGTGTTGTCATTATTGATATGTATATTTTATCCAGTATTCTGTTACTGCCGTGTATCAATTCATTCCTCAACTTCTTTGTGTACCTTTGGCTGATGAAAGAGTTTCGCCTTGAAGTATGCAAAATACTTTTCTGCGGAAAAACTGGATCACAATCAAATGCGGTCGGGACAGTTAATGTTAATCAACCGGAAATTCGAATTGGTGCCCGCGATTCCATTTAGTAAAATGGCATTTTCTAAGAGCGATGTTATTTGTGCGCTAATGGATACGGTATGTGCTATGTGCGATATAATTGACTGCGACATCTGCGAGATTTGTCTGCGAGTTAGTAATGGCGAGATAATTTTTGAACCGCCAGTGACTGTGAATTGTACAAAAGAAGTTTTTTAAATGACTGATGGTATTGAAAATGAAAAAAAATGGTATCATCCGCCTGCGGGAAGCACCAACTGTGGTGGGCGTAAATATCGCCTGTGAATTTCGCCTGCGCACGGCACATCTGTAACATTTTGTCGACGCTAGCTACCTTCTATGGGTCAAGTCCGACGACCGGGGGGGAGGAGGATCACGTGCCAGGTACGGTACATCGTGTCGGGGTACGGGAAATTCAAAAATTTGTCGAATGATAAGAGGGGACCCACAGACGAAGCAGACATCATTGATGACCGTTGGTTTGCAACTATTTTTAAGTGATACCGCTGAGATTTGCTGAACTAATAGGAGACTGAATTATGGTGCTTTCCTCCTCAGACATCAGGGACCTGTGTACCATGTCTACCTGTCTAGGAATACCTCTAAGAGGGGACCCACAGACGAAGCAGACATCATTGATGACCGTTGGTTGCAACTAATTTAAAGTGATACCGCTGAGATTTGCTGAACTAATAGGAGACTGAATTATGGTGCTTTCCTCCTCAGACATCAGGGACCCGCACAAATGTAATGTAATCAGACCGGGACCGGAACCAATTAAATGGAAACTGGCTGGACCGATAACTGGATCGGGACCGATTGTTTGATTAAATCATTGGTCCCTGGACCGGGACCGGACCAAAATTGTCGGCGCATCGACTAACTGGACCTAGACCATTTAATCGGACCGGGAATGGAACCAGTTG
>JAQGCX010001075.1:0-12385 GCA_034700205.1 Plectus parietinus
GGCGCTTTGGTACTTAGTGAGACACCGGTGCTATGGGCGTTTTGGACATATGGATCGTGCCAGGTCCACACTAACCCATGCACCGGTGTCTCACTAAGTACTAAAGCGCCGAATGTACCAAAGTACCGTACATGATGAGGTCTCGAAGCGATAACTGAGTTTGCCGTTCAAACTCAGTTGCTGTGAAGAGCCTAATTAGGTCCGTGACAGATTTGAATTAGATTTGTCGCACAATCAGGGACGTCAAGGCCGGGGCTTCATCTAGGCTTCATCGAATACCAGCGTCCCGCGACGAGTCGGGGGACTGAAAATTTTGAGTCCCCCCGTCGTGTTATGATGCAAATGCGTGATGAAGCATAGCCCGCCCTGATGTCCCTGATTGCGAGCCAAGTCAAATTCCAATCTGTGACGGACCTGATTCTACAAACTTTTTCAACAAAGAAATCGACACACTTCGTTGGCCTCCTGAATGAGTACAGAAAAGCGAAGTCTCTTGTCTTCCTTGCATTCGGCGCAGTTGTCGCAGTAGGTGGCGCTTTCGTCGGGCTGCTGTGGGTCGACGATCGATTCACGGAACACAACGTCGCCATCTTCAGACTCCTTTGTCCTCAATCGCACCAACGCGATAAAATGTCTCTTCCCCGCGACGACACTGACTACTTGCCGTCCTGAAAACAACCATCAGTGGAATACCGTATTTGCACCCGGTTTTTCCCTATAAACGCCCCGGGACGTTTACCGTATTTTCAGAATAGTGGCCCTAGGCAACCATTATTTCAACCTTCGTCCAGGGTGCCTTGGACATTTGCCAAAAGCTAAAAACATAAGGGGGGACCACAGTGTTTTTGGCCTGACCCCTGTGCTACTATTTCCGTAGATACGGTATTTCGTTTTGGCCCTTTCGTCGATCCCAGGTCGAATTCGAATCAACGTTAAAATGGAAAGTTGTACATTAAACACCAGGATGGCAAATAAGTGTTTCCCGAACGAAATCGCTCAAAAACTAACGTTATTTACTGACAAAAGACGAGCGTTTAGCGATTAACTACACAGAAACGTTAAAAGTTCGTAGTTTTTTGCTTGATGAACTGATTTTCGATCCGAAAAATCACATTTTGTGCATCAAATGAGCAAATTTAATGCTGCTAGTGTCTCGTTTTCTTAAAACATTTTTAATCCGAATAAACGCCCCGGAACGTTTATTTGGGGGGGGGGCATTAATACGAAAAAAACGGTACAACATCGAACAAAACACGGCAATGCAGAAACAAAAGAGTACCCCGCTTTGATACCCACACAAAATGTTTCCTAAGCAAGAAGTTTTCGTCCTATATATTGACAGACGATTGGAAGCCATTTTCGCGATAAACAAATCAAATTGCAATACAATGAATAAAATGAACAGGGGTCAAGTAGGGCGAAGTGCAAGTGAATCAAACCGTACCTGGGGGTAATTTTAAGTGAATCAAACCGTACCTGGGGGTAACACGAGCTTAACCGGGTCCAAAACAGGGACGCCATCGCCTCTCAACCCGCCGTACGTCCAAATTTGGTCAGAGTGGTCGACGGCGCAGACCACTCGTTCGCCGGCCGTTACCAGTTTCATGTTTAGCGACTTCGCCACAGATTGGCGGCCGTGTTTGCAGCTGGTGGCAGGCCCCCGCATCTGCACCTCTCGTGGTTCAACGATTGCTTGTTCGGACACGACGCCGCACTGACCAAATGCAGATTCGCCTAAAAAGATCACATCTGAACAAGACGAACAACAAAAAGTCGATTTCAGTGTGTTTTCACATACCGTATTTATTCGAATAATGCGATATACCGTATCGCCCTTAAAATTTAACCCACCACCAGACAAGCAATATTATGCGTTATTTGTGTTCCTTTGCCACGGGGAAGTGTTTTGTTCGGTTTTTTTCCAACTTTTTCTCAATCGTTTTACAAATTTATCGAGTTAAGATCAAACCCGGGCGCGACAATTTCAGACTTTTGGGGGGGATCGAAAAATAGTGCGACATGTTGCACTATTCGAATAAAAACGGTATTTGTGTCCCCAATTGCTCATATGATCGTATTTACAAATAGGCATATCCGACAGACGCCAGACTGTTTGTCACAAGCTACGTTCCATCCATCGTCGGATTGCTTAGTCGTACCCCGTCCCAAGCGGTGGCTGTCTAACAATTCTTGTTTGCTCAGGCTAATTGTATCTGTCTCCATTGCAATACAACGGAAAAAGCCATATCATGTGTGTGTTCCACAATAACACTGGTCACTACAAAATGCACTGCGTGCGCTCAATAGTTGACAGCAGTGATGATCACGGACCGGACCGGACCGGGCCAACCCGGGATTTTCGTCGAAAAAAAAGCCGGGCTCGGTACTTTCCCTCCGAGCCGACCTGAGCTCGGCCTGGCCGAAAGAGAAGAAAAAGCTCTCAGGCGTTGCAATTTAATAAATTGGCACAAGTGACATTACGAAAAGTTGATATAGACCGTCAATTTGGCTGATTGGCAAGTGAAAAATCGCTTAAAATTGACTTTTTGCATACTTGCAGTCAAATAAGTAGTCAAATAAGTAGTTCTACATATCGATAATTTCTGTGAAAATCGGCCCGGCCCCTGAACATCACTAGGTGACAGACAGGTTCTTACCCACGTGAGCGATAATCAGTGAGAAAACGAAACTGACCCCAGGCGAATAGTTGTCCATCACTCGACAAAGCGAGATTCGTTCCAAAACAGCAAATAATGGACGAAAATTTGAGGAATTCTATATTGGCGGCGAAATTTGAACCATTCGAGGGAACATCTTGTTGCTGATGTTGTTGGATGAGAGAGCCATTTTCGCGCAGTAGAAGAAGCGATGAATCGTCGGGACAGGCGACATTGGTGAGATTTTTGACGGTGGAGGGAAGGTTGAGATCCGTCCAGGTCAAGGCAGTTTGGCTAGACGAACACGCGTCGTCCGCAGATATCGATAAAACCCGCATTTTCGTCGCGATTATTGTCCTGAAAATATCAAATAAAAATATTAAAGAACATCAACAACGCGGAAATACTCAATAACTATTTGGCAGGTTAATTCAAAATAGAGTGAAACAATTGCTGTCAAATATGAAATTGAATGGAATATTATTGAGAATACGTAACACATCCGCAAAACACAACAAATATGACAAAAACTACATATATTATTTGATTTTGAGCAAGCCTATTAATTAACGACAAAAATTGTACTCAGCATAATAAATGTATGAGCAACACCTAACCTAATTGCACGCTGTAGTTCAAAGAATCGATTTCCACAGAAAGTGAACAAGTCACTATATTTCGACAACAACAAACCCACATCAGCAAGGCAAGCTATACAGCTGTACTATTGAACAACAACGATTAAAAATTCGTCCAAAGTTCCTCGCTGTTTACGACACCAAACCGCGCGCACTGCATGTTTCCTAGGGAATTCTATGGCATTCGGTAATGATGTCATTTATTGATTGCTACTTCGCTAAATTATCAGATAAAGTCAATGGTTCATAAAAATACAAGCATTACATCAGGATTCAATATTGCGACTAATGCGTCATTGAAAAACTGACAGGATGAAGTAATCCGGAAACGGAACTAATGTCATAGGGCGTAGGAATGAGGGAAATTGCAATTTTTGCCGATATAAAGCAAGTCTATGATTATATTGAGACAAAATACGAACAGAAATGAATGGCATTCAGGCGAACCAAAAATATTCGATTAAATACAGCAGATAGTCCAAAAGCTTAACTTTGTTCCGGGTTTTCACGATACTACACCAGGAGTCCGTGGTACAGGATAGTGGGTAAGCGAAGCGCGCAAATATCAGCACACTTCACGCATGATAATAATCTTGTTCTGAAGGGGAGCAAGTGAATTTATTTCCGAGAATACACATCATGATATGTATCAGAAGAGGCACGAACCAGTCAACATTCGAGACGCCAAGTGATTCATCATTCGTGCCCATACATCCGTCTATTCAACCGCAATCATGCGCATCAGCTGACTCCAGCGCTTGGATTAAAGCGCATACACTGGGCACTGGCCAGAACTAACCCACAACTTACCCACGCGCCTTGCAGTAACGAGATAACACTTTTATTTTGATACGATGATGGTATGATGGTACACTTGGTGGAAAAATTGGTTCATGGAGTGAAAAAGTGAACGATGAATCACTGGGAATCGCAACAAGATTGAAGGCAAAGATGGTGGAAATGGAATAAGGGAACACATAACAACAGTGATTAATTACAGTTTACACATCACATCAATCACTTTATCAATTCACTGAAATGAATCCTGAAGGCAAGAATGACGCGAGAAATACAAGAGAAATCTGAATTAAAAGCAACTGAAACGCACTGAAGACTAAGCTATCTGATCAGAGTTCAGCCACAGACTCATCCATCAGCTGGGCTCGTTGGTGGCACGGATGGGACGGCCAGCGCAGGTGCGAGGGGTAGCGGCGGGCGCGCTCGGAAAACCAGACCAGACAGGCAGCTGAATGAGGCCAAGAATGCATACAATTTAGTAGAGCCTTGACGCTTCAGGACGCAAGATACTTGATTGACTAGGAAATCGTCACTGAAATCACCATCACTGTGTCACCGCTAAAGTGCTTCAAGGCGAATTCTGGCAGTTTATCAATAGCTAGATGTTGGGCAGCATGCTAGATGGAAGACAACATTGCGTTTTATTCGGTTCAATATGTGTGCCAATGACTCGGTGAGCGAAACTGATGACAATGCGTGACTCAGAAAATGCTTGATGGATATGCAATACGACATGAAAGGAACATAATGCTGCTGGCGAACTAGCAGTGACGGAAAAATCGTCAGCTTTTGTCGATTAGTGCTCCGCGGTTAGTGACTACGAAGTTGAAGATTACGGGCACAGTTCCTTCCGTGTAGGCGTTTCTTTATCACTCGATCATGGAGCAGTTGGTCAACAAACATTGGAAGTTAACGATGGGACGATATATGTCCCACACACTTCGCCCGAACATGCAGCAATACAAAGGGGTGTGCTTCGTGTGAACACGACAGCTGTCAGCAATGACGAATATAAGTGTCATCATGGTCAGGTTTTAAACCGATTAGAAATGAATACAAAAGCAGCCCAACAAGAAGAACATTACTGCCTGCTTTAGTGGTGTTACTGCAAGACGTACAAGAATGTCTCGACATTTCGTTGTCATTTCATCACTGCTTTCTTTCCTTGCACTCACTTCAGGTACGATCAATTTGACCGTCTCATTTGCAGCAATGTACCACACGGTAATTGATTACTGTTTTAGCTGTGAACCAGTGTAAAGATCGATTTGAATACAGCTCCACGGATAATCGTTGTTATTACGAATCTCAACATGCTGCGACTTGGTCGGCTGCTAGTCAAATGTGTCGCGAGTTGAACGCACAATTGCTCCTCACTCCTCAACGAGCTATCAGTCGTAAGAATCAAAATACAGAGCGACATGTACAGTGAAAACTTTCAGTGTCATCTCGAACTGGTGTTTATTGGATTGGACTGCAAAAGAACGGAAAAGGTAAAAATATCGAATCAACAATTGTGTGACCAGATCCGTCCAACCCAAGAACGAGGCCTACCATAAAAATGACTAGTGTATAACTTGTCTACACAGTGCCTACCAAGCAGACGGCTGCCTAAGCCTAAGCCTGAACCTAAAAATAAGCATAAAAATAAGCAAAAACTTCCACATATGGTGGGCGCCCACTGTGTAGACAAATTATGCATAAGTCTTTTTATGGTAGGCTCCGTTCTTGGGTTGAACGACCAGATCAATGTTGATTTTTTACAGCATCTCACAATGGTGATGATCAATGTGCTGTGTTGTTTAACGACGAAGCAGGCAAAGGAAAAATTGACTTCTTCGGGTGCACGAACAAATACCAATTCATCTGCCAAGCGGAAGGTACCGGTATTCACAGAATTTCTTACGACATTGCGTCACTTTCGAGATTGAGCCAACAAATTTTCTATTAAAAGCGCTATTGCTAGAAGTAATTGACAAATAAGAAAAAATTTAGCGCTTGCGGTTACTTCAACAACTTCAACCACTCGCACAACTCCCACAACAACCACAACTCGCACCACCACTGCAACTACACGGATAACGACAACGCCACCAAACAGTTGCCCGTATGCAGGACATCCAGTGTACGGTCCGTTTCCCGGAGTGGTGTCTTCTCCGAACTATCCAAGAGATTACTTCAACAACGCCAACTGCGTCTACACAATTATTATGCAAAGCGGATATGCCACGGTAACGTTTAACGCGTTCAACACGGAGGCATGCTGCGACTTTCTCTACCTCTACAATGGGCCGTCCACAGCTTCTCCATTGCTCAAAAGGTATGCGCTTTTCTGGCATTTGAACACAACAGTACAACGCGAGTCTACCCCATAGGTGTACCTAATGAGCAAAGTTTTACGACCCCCCTCGAAAATCGGCCGAAGGATGAAATAATACGGTTACTGTTGGCGGGAATTCAAAGTATTTAAAGTATTTTTGAATTCCCGCCAACAGTAACATGAAATGCTGTCATTTTTACAGATGTTGTAGCCGATGTCCTGCTCTATCCAAAAAGTCTAGGCTCAACTTAAACGGTTGAGCTTTCGCGGAGAACGAGCCCTCAGAGTGCGACGCGCCACAAAAATATGTTTTCTGTTCCTTTGTGAAATAGGCCCCAGACACGAAATACTGTAAGCAAATTTGAAACCCTCCACCCTCGGACCCCGAGTACACCTATGGTCTTCCCCTGGGGGCATATGTTGCGCTTTTTTGTTTCTCGGGGTGCTCCTTTAGAAATCTACTCCCTTCGCTACGCTTGTAATTTTCATGCTTAAACACATTTTTACAAACGCGGAAACAGCGCTAAATTAACGCAAGTTTCTTCAATGAATTCATCTTGAAGACAAAACATTCGAGAAAAGGTGTTTCCTGTGTATTGATCGAATCGACACGAGTTCAACTACCCGCACTCAATGTTAAATAATTATTTTAAAAAGAGTGTTCAAAAAAGCAAAATTAACCAAGCGTCCTTTTCCAAACAAGTTTTTAGTTACATTTCTGCACATTTTTCAGGCTATCTGGAACTGGCGTAACGGGTACCACTTACAAAGCGACGTCCAATACAATGACACTTATGTTCACATCTGACGCTAGTGGCACAGCCTCTGGTTGGCAGGCTAATTATTACAGCTCATGATCATATTGCAGTGGAAAAGTCTTGACTTAACGCTGTTTATTTGCTAATAAAATATTGCGATTATCTGAATAAAATTGCTTGCAAACTTCTGTTACAAAGTAGTTGTCGAAATGTTCAAAAAAGAATGTACTGTATACATAGAAACTCTGTAAATCTGTTTTTCCACATGTCGAGGATTCTCTTTGAAAGGGATTTGTTCAGTTATCTCGGGTGTAAATGACGGAACAAAAATATGACACATACTATATTCTCATAAATATCAAAAACACCAGCGAAGTCAGTCAGACTTTTTGAGAAAGCCCAAGAAACAAAGAACAAATATTCGCTGCCACGTTCATCAGTACTTCAAAAAAATAAGACCTTCACAGTAACGCCGCACACAAAAACGGCAAAAATTTTATTGATTTATTCATTTTTTTCAGGTGGTATTCTTAGCAAGCCCAACTGTGCTTTTGGGAAAAGGGAAACTCAGATCAGGTAAACCCAGGTCAGGGGCCTGTTTCATAAAGGACTAACAGACTACGGACTGACGGAATAACGGAATGTGGAGCGCGCTCATTGGCCGTTACCATGGAAACACCAATGCGCGCGCTCCGCATTCCGTTATTCCGTCAGTCCGCAGTCCGTTAGTCCTTTATGAAACAGGCCCCAGGTCCAAAAAGAACGTAGTTATTTTTTGCCAAAACGAAGGCAGTTATTGAATAATACGTGAGTTACCTGAGTTAATACCTGGGTTTGAAGTCAGGTTTTTACCAGGTTTCTAGAAAGAAACTCAGGTCAGGTAACCTAGATCAGGTATTGGGCGAGAAAATTACTAAGTTAAAAGGAGCGAAGTTAATACCTGATTTTTTAAATTACATTCCAGGGGCCTATTTCACTAAAGCTATTTGCAACAAGCAGCACACGCAAAGTACACAAAGTGTAATATTCAATATTGTTATACTTTGCGTGTGCTGATTGTTGAGCTTTAGTGAAATAGGCCCCAGGCCGTAGCACGGCTGTATTTGCAAGCATACTCCCAGGATCGTTGGGATTTTGATCAAGCGTTTGTGAATGGACGTTGTCAGTTGGTCACTCTGCTGTTCGCTGGTCGCTGTGTGGGGAAATGGGAATGTGGTTTCTGAATTCTGCCACCAAAAGGTCTAGAGCATGAATTAATATAGAGTAAAGGAAGCGTTTTTTATTCTTGGGATGCCAAACAGTCAGGAAGAAGATCCGTGGCATAGCCCGTGCGTTCGGCACTGGTTGTGTTTACGGGGTATCTTGACTCCAGAATCTAGAACATCCACCTGTCTTCTCATTCAGGCGACGCCTAGTTCCGGTACGGTACTAGGATCAGAATTGTAGACATTTTGAGGTGGGTGGGAGTGGGCGGATCAATTTATCAAACAATGGAAAATTAAACACTAACTACGTAATCAAATTTTTGTTGAAGATATGATATGAGTACCATTCCCACCCCGCCCAAACACGCAGGGATACGTTTCGTGTGAAAATGTCAGCTGTGCACAATGACGAACGCAGTACCATCACGTTTAAAAGTGAATAGAAAGGACCATAAAAGAACAACTTCGGCGTACTATTGTGTCATAGCAGCGCAAAAGACGGAAATATGTCTCGTTTTTGCGTTGTCCTTGCATCACTCCTCTCTTTTGTTGTATTCACTTCAGGTTCGATTAATTCAGCCTTTCAGTTGTGCAATAACCGAATTTTTCAGCACTGAAGCAGTGTAAACATGGATTTGAATACAGCAAAATGGACAATCGCTGCTACTACAAATCGCGAACTGCGGCGACTTGGTCAGAAGCTGGTGAAATGTGTCGCAAGTTGAACGCACAATTGGTCAATTCTGAACGAGCCAACAATCGTAAGAATCTAAATCAGGATCAATAAATTGGGTCGCATTTATGTGCCGTAACTTTCAGAAATATTGGCAAATCCAACTGGTGTATATTGGATTGGGCTGGAAAGGAACGCAAAAAGTGATCAGTGCGCTGTTTTCATAAACGGCAATGAAGACAAAGCAAAAATTGATTATTTTGGGTGCTCGAATAAATATTCATTCATCTGTCAGGCTGAAGGTAAGCTGTTTGTTCATTGTTACACGATTGTCACGCAGATCTGAAACTAAACAGGCAACAGACAAAAACTTACTCATATTTGTCTCAGCTCACTATCATTGCTCACATTTTGAATGGTGTGTGAGCGAATTGACTCCGGAAGAGGCGCTCTTATTGTTGCACAAATATACAGTGGTGAACAGTTTTCAGCGCGATTGTTTGTTTTGAATATTGGCTTTTGCAACATCGAGCTCGGAAATTTTAGCTTCTAGTCAAGCAGTTTCGTCAACAACTTCAACAACGCCACGAACAACAACGAGTTCAACGACCTCAACAACACGAACAACATGGACAACAGGTCGCAGTACTACATCAGGGCCAAATATCTGCCCGAGTGCAGGACACCCAATTTACGGCCCCGGACCGGGAATGGTGGCTTCCCCGAATTACCCAAGAGATTATCCAAACAACGCCAACTGCATCTACACGATTGTGGTACAAAGCGGACATGCTACGCTGTCAATTATCGCTTTCAACACGGAAGCATGCTGTGACTTTCTCTACATTTACAACGGACCGACTACGACGTACCCAGTTATCAAAAAGTACGCGTATGCTTTTTTGAAATTAAAAAAGAGAAAGAAATTAGAGGAACTAAATTTTAGGAATGTAAACTAATCATTAATTAATCAAAATATTGAGGGTATCCTGATTGGGATATTGGGAAAAGTGTCAACAGTGAAATAAAGTCTAGTTAGTGATGTCTAATAGTATTGTGAAAGAACTGTCTAATTTTTTTTGATTTTTGGTCGCTGTTTTAATTAACTACATACAGGCTATCTGGAACGGGCTATGCGGGAACCACATACCAAGCGACGTCCACTTCAATGACGCTTTGGTTCACATCTGACGCTAGTGGCTCAGCCTCTGGTTGGCAAGCAAGCTACCGCAGCGCGTGATTAGACTGAAAAAAGAACGACAATACAATCATCATTCTACTAAATTACTGCAACATTTTGAGTCACTCAATTTTTTTCTACAATTCTGGATACAGAACCTATAATGGTGTTGATAAAATTGCGTTTGCTTAAAATATGGTGTTGAGTGCGCGTTGTTCTTGTGATTTTTTCAAGTGATCAAGAAATAAAACTTCTAAAGATAGATGCGTTCTGAGTTGGATGGTAGGGGTGAGAAGGGGAAGCGGTTTGGCGGAAAAAAAAAGATTAATTGAGGAATGGTCGAGGGTAAGCACTTTGGCCAATCCATAGACTCAAGTCGGTGTAGGCTTCAGGTAAAGTTGACAGCCGGAAATACGATCGCCAAGAGTCCGACCAGATGTGTGTTGAGGTGTGTGTCCGACCAGATGTTACCCATCACATTTTAGTAAGGAGCAAAAATCGTTGAAAAAGTTTCAAAGTCCAAAGGTTGACTTGAGTCTATGGATTGCCAGCACTTTGTTTCACCCATGCAGTAATGGAAGCACTTTATGTGAATTTGCAGGTGACAATAATGACGAATGTATAGACCGATAAGAAATAAATGCCCACCAGCAGCTGAGTTTTGCTTCTCATTCAATGCAATTAGCAGATTACGTCTCGTCTTTGCACTTTTGTTTCTTCAATCTTTTCTTGTATAGTGATCTCAGCATAAGGCACGAGGATTTTGATTGCTTCAATTACCATGCAAGTAATAGCTGTAAGTAATTCGAAACGTCTTCTTCTGCTAATCAACCCGGAACACAGCAGCACCCAGAGAGTCATTGATCATAATCTACCTGTTTATCGATAAATATGTTCAAAATCACTTCAGAATATTTGTCAACTCGAACTGGTATATATTGGGTTGGACTGCAAATCAGCAGAAAATGTATAACTTTTGAAGCAAAAAGCGAATGTTTCGACGGCTATGTAATTTTCAGCGTCTCTTGCATAGCTTGCACATTGTTTTTAGTGCAATCTCAAACGTACTTTACACTGCAATTTTGCAAAGCAGCCGAAAACACTGTCAAAAAAAGACAGAATATAATTTTTTTCTAGTTTAGCCTCGTTTAGGCAGACAATCACCTACGGCTTTTGGATCAATCCCTCCTCTTCCCCAAAAAATCTGTTAAA
Source organism: Plectus parietinus (assembly GCA_034700205.1). Taxonomy (NCBI): domain Eukaryota; kingdom Metazoa; phylum Nematoda; class Chromadorea; order Plectida; family Plectidae; genus Plectus; species Plectus parietinus. Next base: position 11,442 of record JAQGCX010001075.1, read on the forward strand.
TTTTTACCAACCTCTGGTCGCAAATTATTGTCGACACTCAAACAAAGCGACGAGACAGCGTATGACATGACGGACTTTTCTGGCTTTGATTAGTTGATTGGCTTCTGGAATTGAGCACTTTTGTCATTCATTACGTGCATTTTCGCCGGTTTGACTCAGTGAATATGCTGACGTTTTGCCTCCTGGTTGTATGTAATCATGGGGAGCGTCAACATAACTTGAATAACTATGAATTAACTGAATGTTCTTCGATTCGTTTGTCTTACAATAATTCCATGGTGTTGGAATTGGAACTTTGGAAATAATCCTTCCCTCGATCCGCCCTATCCATAATGGCTATTTGCGTTTGATTATTTCAGTTCCTTTAAGAAATTATTTATATACATGAACTTCAGGACTCTATTTGCTTATTTTTTCATATGTATTCAAAAACAAGAAATATATATCATAGTTGCAATCCCGATTAGTAAAAATCGCTTCGTTTTCCGCGGTGATCGAGCGAAGTGATTTAGTGTCAAGCTAACTGTCAAAAGAAACTGGAAATGAAGGAGGTATCATATTATTCAAAAAACTGGTTTCTTACCAGACGTCGATATTTCATGAAAACCCGGATAATAAAAACATGATAAATTCATCGCCGGTATAAAAGAATAGTACAGTAGATCCGACCGCAACGAAAACTATAGGTGTTTGAATCGCAGTAGATCCGACTGTTTTCATCCGATCAAGCTGAAATTTTGAAAATATATGCCTCATAAACTAACTTAGATTATTTTAAAATTTCATATTGATTGGAAACGAATAGCTGGTTTTATGCAAGTTTTTGTTTCATATATGCCATTTTCACACGCAGTTGCTCTAATTGAGTGTGAAAATGACACATATGAAACAAAACTTGAATAAAACCAGCTATTCGTTTCCAATCAATATGAAATTTTTAATAC
>JAQGCX010001076.1:0-12377 GCA_034700205.1 Plectus parietinus
ATCAACCAACCGAAAAATAATTTCAACATGGCAATCAGTTAGTTCAGCAATTCATTTCTTTCATTTCCAATTGAAATGTTTCAACAAAATTTTGTTCAAAGGCAGCTTATGTACTGCTTGTATTGTAATTGAAGGAAGGGAAATGGAACCAGAAAACTCATTATGTCACGCTGCACCGAAATGGAAAGGATCTAATTTCCTGAGAAAAGCGTATTGCGCACGCAGTTAACAGCTGCAGTCTTCATCAACGATTCACGATTCACACGAAACTCGATGGCAGCAGCGCTGAAAAAATTCCTCCAAGTGGAATAAGACACAAAGGGACGGGAAAGCTGTGCTAAACTGAGACGCAAAGTAGCAAGGAAAAATGTAGAAGTTCCACTGGCATATGAAAGGCTGGAAAGGAAGAGGGATTTGCCACCTGGCGAGTACCACCCGGTGAAACGTGCGCACACGAAGCGATTTGCGACAATTTTGGCAAATTTCCTCCTCTCTCGTCGTTGATTGGTCCGCAAATCTACACTCCCTCGGACATTCATGGTGGCTAAAAAAACGTCAGTCTATCTTTTAAAGCGCTCTATTTCTGCAAAAAATTTACGGATCGCAATGAAATTTTAACCACATGCATGCTCTTTGATATGGTGAAATTTCATTTTGATAAATTGCCGTTTTGCTGATTTCGATTGATCACAGTAAGACCCCATAAAATTTAGCGATTATTCGTAAGAGAAAACGTAAAACAGAAACCAAGATTTTAGAGCAAGGAATCAATCAGTGCATGTTTTTTTCGTTTCCTTAAGCATAAGAACACTAAAAAGAAAGTCGAAAGTGGGAGTACGGTACTTCGTGTCGGAATTTTGGCACGAAATTCAAAAATTCAAATTTTTAAATCTTCGGCCGCAATAACAGGGGGACCCTTACCCAGGGTCGCATTATAAATGGGCCACATGGGCCACGTGGCCCAGGGCCCCCCGGTTTACAGTCACTTAAAGGGGGCCCCCCTACGTCACTCATCAACCAAAATTGCAAAATAATGTTGAAAAATTTTCCGCTGTCGTTAAAAAAACACCAGAACTTTGCTTTCGGCAGCAAAAATGTCCAAAAAGTTTTGCCTGCGGCGCTCAAAATTGAAAAAATTAGCCTCCGGCCAGGCGCGTAGCTAGAAACCGAAAACCGGGGGGCAAAGTTTTCGGAAAAGTTTCGCCACTACGTGGCAAACACGTTTTTCTTCTCAAATTTTTTTGCCACTACGTGGCGAACACGTTTGTTTCAAAAAACCGGGGGGGGGCTGGGCCCCCCACGTCCCCCCCTGGCTACGCCCCTGCCTCCGGCTGTATGTTAGGGGCCCCCGTTAAATTTGCGGCCGAGGGCCCCCCGTGCTCTAAATCCGGACCTGCCCTTACCTATTTGCGGCCGCTTTGCAGCCGAGGGTCATTCCATCCAGTGCTTGTCCGGTCCGACCGCGAGGGGGGGGGGGAGGGGTGCATGTAGCTAGCTACATGCTGGTACATTCCGGGTCCGACCAGGGGGGGGGGCTGTATGTAGCTAGACCCCCCCTGCGCACAGGTATGGCTCACTCGGTTCAAACGATGATCTGATTAGCTCACACCTAACAGTTAATCACATGCTCATTGCTCGATATATTTAAATCAGCTTCTCCTCGCTTTCAAAGCAAATTCGTCCAATCCGATTCATTTTCATACTGACTTGAAGCAGAATTTTAAAGTTAACCAACATGATCAGACACAGAATCGAATTACAGAGCATAATGCACAAATTTTTAAGATAAGCATCTCTTTTCACTAAAGTCAAATTTCAGTAGAGTTATTTTTCAATAATGGTCGTTGACGTTTGACATCTTTCAAATTCATTACCAAACATGAAGAAGCTCTAGTTCTTCTAGTCATTCTCATTTTTGGAGCAGAACAGATAGAAGTTCTGGTAGTTCCCGAATTTGTCGGCAATGAATCGAGACGATGGTGCAAATGACGAAAATGGGAAAATATGAAGCTTCGCTTCTTTTGTTTGACCAATAGTGCTAATAATCGCAGACGGAATGAGGAGCTGATGAAACAGAAGAGAAAGAAATTGGATGATTTTCCGATTGTGGTCAAGAAATTTCCTGCTCGACTGATTTCGTACAGTGTTGGGTCGGTGACCTTGTTGAATTCGTTGAAGAGAAAATTCCAGAACATGAGCGCGCACGACGGTCCCTGTGTCAGGATGAAGCAGCAGACGATTGCACATACAGTAACAGTAACTCTTCGCTCTTGTCGCCTTTGAATTGCTCCATCACTGGACCTAAGAAATGAAGAATACTTGCATAGAATTATCCGGTTCCGGTTGGGGTAAAAAACGTCTTCTGGATTGAGATTAAACCGTTCAATTACCCAATATGGGTGGTTTTCGACCAGTTTGTACTCTCAGTCCCAATCCCGTTCCTACCTCCGTTCCGGGGGGTGTCAATGTTAATTATGACGTCACGTAAATGGAACAAGTCAGATATAATTTTACATGACTCTGACGTCAGAGCCAGGTCACATATAATTTTTGAAGTCAGAGTATTTAAAAGTCAAAATCATATCTGACTGTCTGATATCAAGTCAGATATCGTTTTTAACCTAAAAATCGGCCTTTATTTTCAAAAGTGGGTATGAATCAAGTTTTAGAAGAAGCTCTGATGAAAAAAGTCAGAAATAGGTCTTAAATTTGCAACCTTCAGCTCAGTGTCAGATATGAATTCAGTTATAAAGTCTGAAATATACTGGGTGGCGCAACTAAAAGTTCCGGTGTTTGAATTGCTGCCGAAGCGCCAGTTCTCATCAGATCAAGCTGAAAATTGGTACATACACGCCTCATATACTAACCTAAATGTGCTGAAAATTTCACGTTCATTAGTATTAAATTTTGTGAATTATGCGAATTACTGCTTGAGCCCGCGCGCAACACGCTCCCTTGTTATTTTACCGCTCATGACTCATCATACAGAAATTTGCACAAAATCTGAAATTCACCACCAATAAATGTGAAATTTTAAACACAATTAAGTTAGTGTCTGAGGCATGTGTATACCAATTTTCAGTTTGATTTAATGAGAACTGGCGATTTGGCAGCTTTTCAAATACCGTAACCCTTAGATTGCGCCACCAATTGTTCCAAATTTGTCGTTTTCGAGCTACCAAATTTAAAAAAAAGCGATGTTTCCCTAAATAATGTTCTCCAGGCGTTGTTTGTTATTTGAATTAAGGAATGAATGTGGGTTAGCACCACTGTTTCGATAGTTGAACTAAGTTTTTGTCTTTTAGTAAAATGATGTAGGCTTCATGCTTATCATATGATGTCATCCCATGGCAACAATGGGGCTACTTAGGCTACCCACTCGTTACCATAGTAGTTCCCTCGTTGCCATGGTAACTTCTCTCGTTGCCATGGAATGACATCATATTATAAGCATGAAGCCTATATCATTTTACTAAAGTACAAAACTTAGTTCAACTATCGTACCACTGGATAGCACAGTATCATAAGGAGTTTTCAGATTTGGCTTGACAAACTAACAAATCAAAAACTTTTAATTCCCGCTCCCGCCCAGCGTACCCACAGAATGTAAACTTAAATTAAGCAGCTAACCTAGTTCTCAACCTAGTTCCTTTTAGTAGGGCTTTCAAGCGTGTTCAGTTTTCGTTGGGCCACCCTGTATAACCAACAAAATTTTACCTTCGATCCCGACACGATGTACCGTACCACGGCCAAAATCCCAACAGCCAAAATCCAAAATCCCGACACGATGTACCGTACCCCGGCGACCCTCTCCACCTCCTGGTCGCTAGCATATAGCTGATCTCGGACCAGCGTTACAGATATGGCCACCTTGTATAACCAACAAAATATTTTACCTTCGAACTTGGTCTCCTGGAGCCAGCAGCGGATTATTAGAGCGTTTCTTCAGTTCTCGCACAAGCGCCACACTGAGACCAATCAGTGCAATAATCGGCACGAAAATACCAAATATTGCTTGAAGTGTCGTCCCAATTTTCACATAAGTTCGCAGCCACTGCGGATTAGGGTTTGTTTCATTTTTAATCCACTTTTCGGACGCCACCGAAAAGCACTTAGAATGCAATTGGGTGCCATTGCACAAAATCCAGTGGAAACATTGGTAATCAAAATGGTTGAACGATGTTAGCAGGCCGGTTCCAACGACGATTCCCCCAAACACAAGAACTGTTCTTCGCGGTGTCCATTCCTTGCAGGAGTATAAAGGCGATCTGATGCCAATTAGTCGGTCGAGACACACCGCCAGCACAAACCTGAATAGTGAATCATGAATCGTTGGTTAAAGTTGGTAAAGCGCTTGTTCATGCTCCATTTGAATTTTTTTAAATATTTAACCCTATGAATTAAACGTCCTCGATAAATGGTTATTATATCCTTGGGAGGCATATATGGTGCCAACCCCATTAATACCCGATGTAATTCTCATTAAACGTTCCACAAATGGGTACAGTTGACTCCAGTGTTGCATTTAATTAACAACCAGTTAACTAGTTAAGCCAATGAAGTAGGAACCTGATTATCTTTTGCTTGTTGCCATGGTGATGAACTCGTTTCCATGGCAACGAGTTCGTCACCTAGGTAACGAGTTGATCACCTAGGTAACTGCAAAAGATAATCAGGTTCCTACTTCATTGGCTTAACTAGTTAACAATTAGTTGCAACACTGGTTGACTCACCAAACCGCAGCGGCAGAGGACCAATTAGCCAACGCAACCAGCTCGTGCTTTGCGCGAAAATAGATGTATCGAAATGTGAAATTCAAAGCAAAAGTCGTGTAATTCGCCAAACTATGTGGCAAAACAACGAGTAGAAATGTCAAGTCTGCTAATGCCAACGCAGACAGGAGGTAATTGGCCCGGTTTCTCATTCCCGGACTGAAGAGGACGAACAAGTCAATGAGATTGCCCATAAATCCGACGAGAAACACTGGAGGAAAAATATATTTCCACAAAAAAGATTCCAAAGAGTCTTCTTTCATGAATGATTTGAGCTGCCAGCTGTCCGAAAAACACATGTTCTCGTAGTAATGAGACATTTTTCACAAAACGTATGCAGCAGCTGTTCGCAATCGCAATTGATTGTGTCGCGTTCAGCAAATTAAGTTGAACATTCAGAAATATGTCAACAAAATTTTGCTCAAAGGCAGCTTGTTTTCTGTTTGTGTTGTAACATAAGGGAAATGGAACCAAAGGCTAAATTGAGTCATGTTGCATAGACATCGAGAGGATCTATTTTCCTGAAGAAAAAACGTATTGCGCACGAAACGAGAGATCCCACATACGCTAAGTCTAATGTAATGATGAATGACTGGCGACTGGTTAGCTTGGTGACGAGCGGTACTCGTTTGAACAGCTGGAGTCTTCAAATACGAGACACCATTGACACTAAGCGCGATGACAGAAGCGTTCAAATAATTTTCTCCCAGTGAAAAAGAGGCGCTGATGGACAGGAAAGCTGTGCGAAACTTAAACACAAAGGAGCAAGATAAATGTAAAACTGCCCCTGGCATATGAAAGGCTGAAAAGGGAGAGAGATTTGCCGCCTGGCGGGATCAACCGCTGAGGCGCGCGCACTACGAAGCTATTCCCGACAATTTTGTCAAATTTCCTATTCTGTCGTCGTTGATTGGTCCACAAATCAGCACTCCTTCGGACATATGTCAGCTGCACGAAAGGCGAATATTTCTCTGCGCTCTCCTGATAATGCAGAGAAGTATTTCTTCCTCTTCGCTTCACCCTTCGCTTCACTGACATTCCTAAGCAACGCTTTTCGACTAGAAATTATACGTTTAGATTGCTCGCCACTGTTCACAATTATTTCTTTCGTCTCCATTGCATGATTCCTTCACATTTCACAGCATTCAGCATTACAGAGCATGGTAATGTTCTCAGATACTATTCGGATTCTAATGGTAATTGCATTTCAGAAGATTTCGTCAAATTGTACTCTCATCGTAATCATTCTCATGATAAATTATTCTTTTCACATTGAGACAATGGGAAACAGGCACAATGAAGGCTTGGAAAAGAACTTTAGGCTGATGTTTGGCAATGGGGAGGAGCGTCAAAGACTTCTACTTGACGTAGAAAGATTGCCAGCAAAGTGTTTGCTTTGTAGGTATGTGTAAAAATAAATATTGCGCACAGACCGCACACGCAAGACAAAGTCAGCGGAAAGAGTGTGTATTGACGATGACGTTAGAGCCAGGAAGGGGGATCATTTTTCGGTGACGATGATAAATGGGGAACCATGTTGACAGCAAAGAGGTCTGTGTTGCGCTCCAGTGGTAATCGTAATTGATTTTCTCTCGCATTCCCTCCCGTGAGATTAAAGGAACCAAGTCCAAAGGGGATGAACACATGTTTCATTTCCGCTTGCTGATTTTCAACAAAGATTCTTCATAGCAATGTGTCCTTTACAGGAAACACGATGCGGTTGTTGAAGAATCCCACACCGTGTTTCATACTTTTACCTGCGATTTAGCATACGGTAGTTTAACACAGCAATATAACTATTTACCATTCTCAATTTTTACAGTCCGTTGCAGGCCTTTGCCCCTTTGAAGCTGTGATCGTTCTCGAGAATAGAACCCCTCGCGATTTGCATCCGTTGCAAGTTAGTCGAATGGTTGACTTGTTAGCGCACTGCTTTGTGAATCGTAACGATGTGGGATGAGCGTGGCATTGCCAAACTTTGACTGCCCAATTTCTATAGGATACATTTTCTGACTCGTAGAGTCATGCAGACTGATGGCTCAACACTCACTCTACCATTTCATATTTTAATTGGCTATTTTTGACCTACTTCATTTATGTAAGAGTCCTTTATAATTATGGTCAGATTAAACATCAGTCCAACCAACACTACCACGATTGCCTTTACAACTTTGAGTCCCACAGCGATGCATTTGCGTTACAAAGTAGCCCGCTTTAAAACTGCAGGTATAAGTATGGTAAACCTTTCCACATCCTTCACTCAACATCGAGTCAAGAGTTTGTTTTGCGCAACAATTAAACGTGCCAGGCGTCTAGGCGCGATTGCGAGCGGCATTACACATTTCGCTATTGAAAACAAAAAATAGAAAGAAAAAAAAATTAGCCACCGGGCCACCATTTTTCACAGAGATACGCAAATTTAAATGTCGACGATAAAAACGCAATTACTTATTAGCCAACCTAATATTTTTTTCATAAAATTCGTTTTCATTGAATGACATTAATTTTTCATGGAGCTCACGTATTTTAATTAGCACATTTACGTACGTTTCTTTGATGTCAGTGACATTTGATGTAGGGCAGATGTTGAAATCTTTTCTTAGAGTTGCAAGTTGGCTGCTATTCTTTAGCATTGTGTCTACCTTTGCGTATGCTGCTCTTACTTGATTAAAGCATTCCTAAACATAAATAATTGTTGCAATAACGCCGCCATAAAAACGCGATAAAGATAGCGCACAAATCGTCGTTTTCATCAAAGAAAATGTGCAAAATACTTGCCGAACTACCTCCGTTCACGGGGTTGAGAATGACATTGCCAACATGCCCCAGGTAATTCGGCATGTCATACTGAAAGTTCATTGGTGCCGACGATGCAAAAGCAGCAAATACTCGATCGGGCATTGTCACTCGATGAAGAACGCTTTTCATGCCCGAGTACGACGCACCAAAAACGATCCATTGCAAATTCGGTATACTGTAACTTTTCTTGATAACATCCTGAATGGCTTTCGTGTCCTGCAAAAGGTTTTTCGTTGACAAGCAACAGACACAGAGCCGGAGGCAGATTATGGACTTTGAAGCATTTGATTTGGAGACGAATACTGGGGTCTCGACGACCTTACCGGAGGCCGCTGCGGGAGGCCCATTTCTACTGTACAGGGTGCGACATAAGTTCTGCTACAACTTTTCAAATGACCATTGCTGACTCACAGAAATTAGCATTTGGACAATCTTAAGTTCATTCGATAGCCCTTTTAATTTTCGATTGGTAATTGACAAACACTACGATTCATTAGGCGATCGATAACTACTTTGAAAGTCCAGAACTTAAGCTTCAATTGGCAACAAAGGGCAGAAAAATCGAATGTTTACGTCAAAATCTACAGTCATCCGGCAGGAAACTGTCTCCCGTATTTATCCTTTTTTGTTCATAAATTTGCCAAATCATGTAACTTTTGTTTCCATCAATGAAAATAAATTAAACAAATACTGTTTGATAGAGAATTTTAAGGGCCACCCAACGCAAAAGGCACTTAATATTGTTTATCTGCCGGTCAATGTTGTAACCGAACTTTTGCCGCACCCTGCACTAGGGCAGGCGCGATGACATCGTTATCATCTATTAAAATTCGACCCTGCGCCGAGCTAGAGAAAGCAAAGGGAGGGATTATCGAGGAATATGAGCGTATTTCGCTGGCTATTTGGGAAAACTATTGTGGGAAGATTTGAATTTATCAATTTCCTAAATTAGGGAATTTCAAGGGCAAGTCCAAAATACGGTGACGAATTCCCATCCATCTACTAGTTACGTCCTTAGCCAATAGTGGCGCACGCTTACTGAATCGAACGCAAAGAAGTACAGCTTACTTCCAAGCTCTGCTCGAATGTAAGATATTGGATATTCTGAGGCATGAGCATGTCACTACTCAAGCTTCTTCCGTAGTAGCGATTTTCTATTCCAACGCCGAGCGCTTGATACTTGATCATTGCTGGGCCGAAAACGCCATACGTAGCCATATCGCCCGTGAAAGCTGCAGCCAAACCTGAAGCAAATATGGTATTACGCTTTGAAATGATTGATTGTTGAGATATTTGTGGTAATAGACGTCGACTGATAGTGCTACTAGTAGCGCTTCTCGAAAAACAATATGGATCAAAGTCATTGATGGTGGGTTCTGGAGAGAGGAGTAAAAAATCGACCAAATTTTTCAATCAAAACTGCTTTTGTGAAAGTCAAAAATAAAAACAAGGCTATCAGCAAAAATGGACTGCATGCTCGATAATGACAATGTTTTCATGCACGACGTGTGTAAGGAGGGGGATTTTCATGCATTCAAAGAAAAAATAAATGCAGAAAAACAACTTCTGTATTATTTTGTACATGTACACGTATAGCAAAATAGCAACCTATATTGCTTTTGATGCTTATTTAAAATTCCGTACGCATCAGCGGCGGTGCTAGATGGAAGCACTAGGAAGGGACATGAGAAGCGTCCCCTTTTTGATTTTCCTCATATCCTTGGCGAAAAATAAGAGAGAAGGCTCACCCCTTTTATTACTCTTTGTCGATCCTAAAAGTTGCCTCCCATCCTTCAGTTTCTGGCTCCGCGTCTGGTACGCATTATTGGGTTGTTTTTTAGAAATGAAAATTGATTGCAATGAAATTGAAAAATACTGTGCACTTACCAAGAAACAACAATACTGGCGCCTGACCCGTTTTATTCCATTGATCATCATTAACCCAATATCGCTGCGGAAAAGTTCTCGTATTGCTGGCATTGAAATGGTCGAGCTTTTGGTTGATAGTAAAACCTGTGAGCGTTGCCGAAACGCAATAAAAACAGAAAGCGAACCACACTAATGCGACATTAGAACGCATAGTGTTCTCTTTCTTTGACAGAGCAAACTTTCAGCAAAATCAATGCAAAATATTAAAGCGGCGAAATCGGTTGCTTTCAATTGGTCTTGGCTGGACCGCATTGTCTTTATACCTGTTTGAGCGCGCAGCGTGTGGGTAGGTGCACGTGATTGATGCAGATAACGGTGACACATCGCCCGCTCAGGCGTCATCGTTTTGCTGATAAAGTGTTTGAGTTTCACAATGCTCTTCTACTATGCCGTCACTATTATTGAGGCGCTTTCATTCACTTATAGTCGGCTTAAACTTGACCTTTACATATTGCTCACATTGCGATTGATAGCTGAGGTGCACGTGTAGATGAGGGTGGGAATTTTCTGCCTGGTAGACGGCAGTTTCATGTTGCTTTTTCTGACGACCAATGCTTTTTTGATTCTAGCGATGTTTCGAAAGTGGTTTTGATGTTCAATCATATTCTGTTTTCTAAATGTCAAGGTTGTAGTGTTGAAAAGTTATCAGCAGCGACTCTTTGATTCATATATGCCGTGCTTTGTATTGCCGAAAATTTTAATTCGGTATTTGCGAAACCTTAAGAGCGTCTTCTTCTTTCAATACTGTCAGTTGAGTCTTCTCGTTGTTCGATTTCGAAATCTTGAACCAATATGGTAGAAACATAATCGAATCCATCGAATACGGGTGGCCAAGAGATTATTCATCAAATCTCAACATTATTGGACTTCATTTTCGACTCTGCGGCACAATTTGAAGTTTTAAAACGTATTTTCTGGTTAAAAAAGCAATAATTTTTCTGTCCCGTGCTGTTCAGTCCGCACCGTAGCCGGGGGAATGGTTGGATGTGTGGTTTAGAGGACAAAGAGAAAATCTGGCCAGAAAAGTTCTCATCCCAACTCAGTTCAACACCCCTCGAAATTCCGTCCCTATCTGGAGAAACTTGCAAGAATTCGGTGAAGAATTTCATTTGCAAAATTTGCCAAAATGACGATGTGTTCAGAAAATTTATGTCTGATGTTGATGTGTTGAAAGGGTTAAAAACGTGACTGCGCTGGCAAATGTTTTCCGCTCGTTTGCTTTGCAGTTGCTTATTTCAAGAAACTTTATTGCCGTCAACACACTGTTAGTATAAGCAGTAGCAAGCAGATATTTCCAAGCCTAGATCATTCGATTGAAAGCATAGCAAACATGTTTTCGTCGCAAACAGCCGCGAAGTGCCCTGGTAGATAGAAGCAGTCGCAATTGTTTGCATAAACGAACAATGTTTGATTACGTTGCCAAGTCAAGTACGCGATTGAATGTCCGTCGACAACTCACATCCGACCACCAGAAACTTTGCGTTCACTGCCGACGTTCGCTGCCAATATTTCATCAACTGTTGTTGATCTGAATGAAAGTATCGGAAGCTCGTTTAATGTAGATCGATTTGTCCGAGGAAATAGAAAAAAGGTGTCATTTTACATGCTCAACATGAGTCATTCCTCGATAGGACCACCTTGGCGGTTTCGGGAGGAGGGGGAGAGGATCAACAGAAATGATTGAATCCCTTGCTCGGAGATAGTTTATGGACCTCTGTGTATGAAAAAGTGAAAAAAATTTTGGATCCGAGCAAGTTATGTTCAGAACGGTCGATTTAAAAAAGTTGCTTTCGAAAAAAATAAAAATATTGTTTTGTTGTTTGAGGAGCTATAATTTTGCAAGCGTTGCACGCCCGCCTGAAATTTTTTGCAGAATCATATCGAGCACAGATTTTTGTTTTGGGAAAATTTCGGATAGCAAATTTTGATGGATTTTAACGATTTTTTGAAAATGAGGCCAAAATATATTGTTTTGTTCAACACGCCATGTGACCATACATACAGTATTGAGATCAGAGCAAAGAACGGATGACAAGAAATTAAAATAGTACTGGCATCATCGTTTCTTTTGTAATTGATTTAATTCCTGTCTCGTGTTTGAAAGCGGAAGTGGTTCGGTACAAAAAAGGGAGAGCGTAGACGTCTCCGTTGCAGACATCAATACGGTGCGGGGTGATGGCTGGCAGCAATCTGTTGCTGTTCCAAAGAATCCAAATCTCCGCCCGCGCTGATGTGTGTTTGCTTTTGATGGTGTTCTTCAGCGTCTAATGGACGCTCGGGATTTTCTGCCTGCCAATAAATCCCAACACATCCCGCCTCTCATACTTAGGCCGGTTTATTGGCAGCTGTTCACTATTTGAAAACAAACTAATCCCTCAAAATAGTCTGAGTAACGGCAGAGTATATTGCTCAAACCGGCAGAAAGATTTGAGAATCGAATACCACTGATATTATTTAATGGAATCCTCTGAATGATTAGGTTTGCAATTGTATCCCTTGAGCTGAGAGTGGGCGGAAAGTGGGTGGATAAGAATCAACGAAGAGCGTGAAACTGTTCAGATTGGTTGCAAATATGTGCACATTTACAAATAAACGTCATGGAGTTTAAGTTCAACTTCGTTCATGTTGGTATATGAGCCGGGGGGGGGGGGGGGATTTGACAATTTTTTACCCGGAGAAGTTTGTTATTGGGCACGTTTTCCTCTTACTAGAACTGATATTGTCATGATTTTAAATGTTGTGAACTGAGATCGGGTTTGAGAAATAAATAAATAATTTAAATTTAGTTCGTGTCACCCTTAAATCACGCTGAAAAAATTCGATCCGATCAGTAGTTCCTTGTCTACAATTCAAAATGACCTAATAAATATTGAGCAA